>SCLG01000243.1:250918-270860 GCA_004367875.1 Oikopleura albicans
TGAATTATTGCGAATTATTGTGAATTTTTTAAGTGCGTGTTTATTTACACGCATTTTCCCCCTGAAAACTCTTTCCCCCTGAGAGTTAATAAAATACCACCAGAAAAAGGCCCTTCCACATCGTGTTCGTAAATATTCATAGCTTGATAGTCGTGATGGTGAACTAACCTAACTACACCACCTGCACAAGTATCTTTCCGTTTGATTTTTCAAAATGAAATATATATCTGCGCAGGGCGTAGGCGGAAAATGAGAAAATATTTTTTATGCAAATAATTGCTTTCAATATAAGGGCGTTGGCAAAAGGTAATAAAACTACAGAAGATGACGAATATATGGTTGACCGGGTTTTTCGATAAAAAACTTTTTGCGGGGGAAATTCAAAGAAAAATTTTTTTGAAAAGCATAAAGAGTATAATTATACGAATATTTAATTGCAAAAATTTCCGAAAACTTCTTTGGAAAATTCCCCGAAGAAAATTTTACTAGGGAATATTCCAGAAAATTGTACCGGGAAATTCTCAGAAAAAAATTTCTTTATCCGAAAATTTGGAGGGCTACGCACTGGCCGACAAATTTTTGCAAAAAAAAAAGCCTAAAAAGTAATAATAAATTTAGCTGTCTTTAACTTTTAAAACCCCTTTTAAGGCTTTTGCTAACTGTTGGATGAGTTTAGCATTTACGGAAACAAATATTTAAATAAAACGAAATTTCGAAAATGGGGTTCATCCTTTCTAAAATGAGGGGGTGAAATTGAATTACTCCCCTGTTTTGATTACATGTGTTACAAACAAAGCTGTTCGCGTATAACAACGCTCATCCCAAAAATATCATAATTGTCAAATCAAACAAAAAAAAAATTATGCAATTTAAGAGCTAGTACAATTCACTGTGAGACCATTAAGAAAGGGTCCCAGTGCGACACCCAAATAAGACACTCTCAACAAAGATGCCCCTAAAATAGACATCCAAATAAGAGGCAAAATGACGTAATAACACTACTCGCGCAGTTATCTTTCAAATTTTTTTCAAATGTCAAGATAACAACACAGGGCGTAGGCCGCAAAATGACGAAATGTAACATTTCTGGAGAATAACTGACTGCACGATAACTGTGCAAGTATTGTANTTTGCTAAAATGAGTATTTTTTGAGAAAAGCTCATTTTTATGCCAAAATATAATACACCACCTAACCATTTCACTTAACACCATTTGGCTTAACAGTTTGCAGTTTAATTAACACTTTTTTTGTCCTTTTTTTGTTCTTTTTGTTTTCAGCATTTCCGCCTACGTCCTTGGGGTTTACCACGCCGCCTGAGGGTTTGTCAGGACACTTTCTCCTTCCAAAACCGTATAAACCCTCAGGCGGTGTATAACATTTTTTTGGATTTTTTCGTTCATTATATTTATATCATTTTTATATAGTTTCAAGATTTTCAGGGTTTTAACCTACGCACTACCCATGTGGCTTAAGAGTTTGCATTTGATTAACAATTTGCATTTGAATTAACACCTTTTTCGGACAAAAATGTGTTAAATCAAATGGTTAGGTGGTGTATTCAAGAAACATATTCATCACGCCTACGCCCGGAACCATTAATGAATTAATTAATCATTGATTCCAAACTTATACTGGAGAGCAAATTTTTTAACCATTTATAGAATAGTTATTTTCAACCCGTTATAGAAAAGACAGACAGTACTTTTATTACCAAATGTTTGCATAGATTATTTCGCATAAGGAGCGGACTTCATGAATGCGGGTTTTTTACTCTTAAAAAAAGCACAATGCATGAATTTTTCAATTGACCTGATTTTTTTTTCGAAACTTCGATTACTCGTCACTTTTTGGAAGCTCGCTTGCCAATTGGGCCAGAGAAAATACCGAATTCATGAAGTCCGCTCGTTACATGTATTTGTTTTAACATAACTGTCCAGGGGTGAATATAAACTTGGACTGTTTTTTTCTCTTTGGTGATAACCTTGGTCATATTTTTTTTTCTCTCAAAAGCTTTAGTAAGTTTATGTTGAAAAACGTTAAATAATCCATAACAAAACGCCCCGCATATTATATTTTGTGACAAACCAGGGTATTATGAAATTAGGCCACCGATTTAAAAAAAAAGTTCTTTTGTTTTGGCAAAAATATTCATTAAGATTTGATAAACCTAGCGCAAATTAAAAAGGCCTTACGCCATGGAAAGCATTTTGGCGAGGATCATCCAAGTTTGTAAGTTCAAACACATTTTTTTTACCCTACTCAATTGGTTATTTTATAAATAAATCGTCTTAGATTTATCATTACACGGGCGAAAGGTAAGTGAGGTGTCTTATTTTTCAAGCACAACCCGATTCCGGTGAATACCGAAAATGACCAAAAGTGAAAACGGCGAAACCCTGAGACCAGATGAAAAGGCACTACCGGAAAACGGAGAAAATTTGCCAAAAATGGCCTCTAAAATGCTCTCTAGCGCCAAAGCGTGTCTCCTTTTTCAACTTTTTTTTTTCACTAACGTACTCTTCGCATCAAGTTGCATTATATGTGTGAGTTTAAGAAAAATTTTCTCCGTTTTCCTGTTTCTCCGTTTTCCGGTAGTGCCCCTGATTTCGGTGAAAACCGAAAATGTCCAAAATGAAAACGGCGAAAACCTGAGACCAGCTGAAACCCATGACACCCTTGCGGTTGCCTCGTTATTTTGGGTTTATTTTGAAAATTTTGGTTCTAAGAATGGTGATCAAAATTTTTGCTGGAACCGATCACTTGCTCACTCTACGCAGTTATCTTACAAGAAAGTAAATATTTCGTCATATGTTTGTACTAGTTTTTTGACTACGTACTTATTTTCTTACTTATTATCATGCAGGAGAGAAAGATTTCGTCACTCACTGCCTACGCATTACCCAGTTCTTTGTCATTATTTTGAAATTCACTAAGACGATAGCTGCGCAGGTAGTGTACCGCGAGTCGTAAGGACGCGTAATCGCTATTTTTACAATAAGTAACGCAGCAGTTATTAGTGGCCCAATTATTCAAAGGTTAACTGTTCACTACACGCTTTCGGCATTGACATTGGTTAACAAGCCAAAAGCGCGTCTTGATATACTTAACCCTCGATTAACATTTGAGTTCCCGTCAGACAGGTACCCCCAAAGCATGCCACTTTCCCAAAAAGTTCACATGATGTAAGTTAAAAATTCCATTACGATAAGCGCGAAATTTGACAAGATAGTTTCGTTAGCCGAAAGAACTTTATGAAATTCTCTGGAAAAAATATTTGCGAGATTAAGTTTTCGTATGTTTAAAACGATTAAACGGGACTACAGGATAACATCCTGATTGGATAATATTTTTCTTATGATTAACATTCAAGTTTACTCAAGAACAAGGTATGGGTATAGCTCCTCAGCTTATCTCTTGGGGTCACTTTGCGACGATTGTTACACAACGGCCTATTTCCCATCATTTCTCATCAAAACGGCCTCGAATTCAAAAATTTTGAAACAAAAATCGGAAAAAAATTTTTTTTTTCAAAAAACTATCTGAGATGACGTTGGAGACATCTGAAGATTTTTTTTTATTGGTCTAGATGAATATTTCCTGGTTTTCTGGGTCTTTTATTGGTCAAGAGGGACAATAAATCAATTTTTTGGGGGCAGGAGTTAAATAAAGTAATAATAATCCAACAAAAATGTATCAATTCACGCAACACGTGCGTGTGTACGTTCTTGGATACTATAATAGTTAACGAAATTGAAAAAAAATCGTTAAAAACGAAACTTGCATAAAAAATAAAACATGGGCGGGCTTAATGACGTTGTTATAGGGTCGTCAGAACAAAAAAAAACGTAACGTAAAAATAGAAATCGTGAATAAGCATGAATGCTCATTGCAGCGTCATGCTTGATTATGGACAAACAAAGAATAAGAACCAACACGCGCATGTGATGGAAAAACACAAAACAAATTCACAAAAACACACAAAAAAATACAAACAAACTCATTATAAATATACCGAAAAAATCACGAAACTGTTTAATATTTTTTCACAAAAATTTTAAGCTCAATGTAAAAAAAGCGTACACCTACATACGGTATGTAACATACCTAAAATAACACAAAATCAATCAATATTATTCAAGTTCAAACGTCCGCCTACTTAAATAAGTTTTTTGAGGTTTTCAACCCCCGCACTATCGGGAGAACCTTACTTACGGATTCGGTCAAGACAAAAATATTTTATCATGGATTCACAAAAGGCAAAAGCTCCGTGTTAAAAAAAGTTTCGTGTGAAAATTTTTTTTCGCGTTTTGCAAATAATTGTTAAAACATTTCGGTGTTCAAAAATCCGTGTTAAAAATGCGTTCACGCACTGTCTGACTAAATTAACAAAATTAAAGCACGTTATTCGCGTTTTTCTGAAGATTTTTATTATGGATCACCTACGCACTGCCGCTCTCATTTCGAATGTTTGTTTTTCAACTCTTGTTCCTTCGGAGAAACCACTAACGATGTACTTTGTGGATTCGAGCAAAATGAAAAAATGGGCACTGGTAGATATGGTAGAAGTGGGCAAATCGAAATTTTTTCGAAAAAAAAAACTGGTGCAGTCACGTTGTAGAGCTCGTCAAACTACGTCGACATGATTATTCAGAACTTGATTTGGGCCGCCAGGGCCCCCTAGAGAGCTGTTTGAAATGTCCAACCTACGCAAAATAACTTTTTTCTTCAGTCTGAAGAAAGTGGCAAAAACGAGGAAGCAAAGAAAAAAAGTTCGTCAAAATGAAAACAAGCGATAATTTACATCAGTAGCAGATTACAGTATTTATAATAAATAGAAAAATAGATTATTTAACATCGCGGCTATTTTTGGGTTCATCCTAAAACATCAAGACACCAAGACAAGAAAGATAAGTTTGTTGTAAGGCATTACGAAACTTCCAGCGGCCCCAACCAGCGCAAAAAAAAAATTCAACTTATTTCAAGCCCATTATCTTTTTCGAGACTTACTTTTATAAACATACAAATAAATGGGAAGATCGTTTCAGGTAACATTTAAATGGTGAGATTTTTGCTGACACTTGTTCAATGCATACTAAAATAACCGCATAATCAGTGTTGCGAAGAACAATTGCCCCAACGCCCAACGGTCCCAACGCGATGGGAGAAAATTTGCCCCAACGCCCAACGCTCCCAACGCATTGGGAGAAAAATTGCCCTAACGCCCAACGCTCCTAACGTGTTGGGAGAAAATTTGCCGCAACGCCCAACGCTCCCAACGTGTTTGGGGAAAATTTTCCCCAACGCTCAACGCTCCCAACGCGTTGGTTGGGCGTTGGCCAACGCATCCCAACGCCCAACGTTTTTAACACTGCGCATAATCTTTTGAATTTTTTTTATCTAATTATAGATCGCGAAATGAGTAATTAAAATGCAAATTGTTATTTCAAATGCACATAATTTTTTTTTTCGAAAAAACACTTTTCGGAATTTTCCAGCGCTTTAACCTACGCACTGATCATTGTAAGTAACAATTTGTTACTTACAATGATCAGTGCGTAGGTTAAAGCGCTGGAAAATTCCAAAAAATGTTTTTATCACAAAAATTTTCATTAAGACTTAAACGATAAATATAAAAAGTTTCCATCATGTTAACAAAATTCCTGTATGTTAACAGTTTTTGACATTTGATGGTGTTAACATAACGACTTGTGTGGTATTTATTAACGTACTGTGTCATGAATGAATATCATATCGAAAACGTATACCTCTATAAATGAAAAACCCAAAAAATAGCTTTTGTATCTGACGCGCTGATTGGCTAGTACCGTTTGAGCTCTTTCGGCATTGATTAACCGCCTCCGTTTTTGGAAAAATTGATTTTTTTTAGTTATAGCAGTTATAAAACGTGAATAAAATTTATTGTCGCACTAAGTGTTTGCAGTTAGTTCTTTATGTGTTTGATTTTCAATTTTTTATTTAGATTAGTGGCAAACGCAAGAAACGCGAAAAACAGGCTTCATTGTTTGAATTACTAATCCAATTTGAAAAAAAAACGATGATTTTATCATAAAATTAAATTACGGTCAATTATGCCGATCAAAGCCGTAAGAAGTTGCTCTAATTTTTAGAGAACCAAATTTTTGATGATTTAAATAGAACTTACTTATATTTTATAAACCTTCAAAGGTTTAATAAATTTATATATTTTAATCGAATTGGGTGGTTTAAACCAATATTCAAATCACGAAAGAGTATAAAAGATTTGATTTTTGTATGCGTTTATTATTTTTTCCATATTAACTGTCCGGCATAAATGTGTTCAAATTTGCACAAATCGCTGAATAATAATGTCTTATCTACGACGTAGTCGTGAATAAGACAATTATCTGCAAGACAACTAGAGACATATATAGACATATATATAATTTTTTCATTTGTCGAATAAGGAAATTGTTCGCAATTTCTTTTAACACTATATACATATAGGAAGCTTGCAGATAATCTCAAATATGCGCAAATTTCTGCCTACTGGTTAGTAATCACTTTTTTCTCCTCTTGAGAGTTAACTTCTCGAGACAACAAAAATGTGTCCGAAATGTCGTATTTGACAGATTTTCACACTATAATAGCCTAATTTAGCCTTAAGGTAAATGAATATTTTTTCGGCGTTGAAAATATGTCTTTTGCATTTAATTTTGCATTTTCTTTTCAATTTTGTAATAGTTACTAGAAGGCAATTATTTCTGACGGATGGTATTCAAGTTTTCAAAATACAAATCGTTTTTCCTTTTACGGCCTCACCGTCTTCAATATGAAAGAAATTTTTTTTTATAAAACAACATACTGTTTCTCTTACTGTTTTATGTTCGATTTGTACATATGGTACTACTTTTACACCCCCTGCGCCGTTATCTTACAACTTTTGCATCAAAAAATCTGTAAGATAACAAGGCAAACGGGCACACCTGCAAGATAACACCGCAGTGCTTAAACATAAACATAGTGATTCTTGGAAAATTGGCCCAAAATAAATCCGCAAGATAACGGAGCAAACGGGAAAATCTGCATGATAACCGGTGACCAGATAACAGCGCAGGGGTTGTACTTTGCTAATTGACTGGGATGCCATGTGGATTTTGCTACGAAAAAATTTCCTAACGAATGAATGTTTGGTTTCGAACTATTAACGAGATAAAGAAAAACCGTCCCGTATGGCACTGTCGGGGGCGTAGGAGTTAATATTTTTTTCTTCCTGATTTTTATCAGAAGCATTAGAACGATACGGGTTCATCCTATCAAATCGTACTAATCAATATTATCGAAAACGCCCTAAATGATTATTTTGGTTTTCGAGTTCTGTCGTTATATCAAACTTTTCATCATAATGAAATCAACCAATAATCGCGCGTTCACTTTTTTTACACGAACTCAATACACTTTTAACATAGTGATAAGTGGAAACATAATTGTGTAATTCCAAAAACACTAACTAGATTTTTGGAGTTTTATATAAAAATAACGTTAACACCTGGGGTCCCGTTCTATTAATTTCTTGTTTCGGTTCCCACAGTGTCACACGGGACTGCTACTTGATACGACAGCGTCGAGGCGTGTCTAATTATTTTAATATCAAAACAAAATGATTGGGCTTCATATTTTTTATTGAAGTTATTAAAAACGGTCCATTTTTCGTCAAATAAGAGGTTTAAATTTAGCAAAAACTGGAGACCGGATGTCAATTTCCAGTTTATAGAAAAAAATTGGAAAAAAATAAACTTATCACAAAAAAATAAGTACAGAGGGGGTGCTAAATAAGGGTCGTTTGTGCTAAATAAGGGCCTGCTAAATTAACGTCGTTTGTGCTAAATAAGGGTCAGTACTGGTAAATAAGTGTCGGTTGTGCTAAATAAGGGTCGTTTTTCAAAAGTTGTTAACCGACCTCTAATACGCACACCCCCTGTAAACACAAAACGTTATGGGCACATTAGAGGAATACAAAAAATTGATCTGGGAGTCTTACGGGATCGTAGGCGGTAAAATGGTATTTCACAGGCGCCGTTTAACCCCTACCTGCCACAGGTAAAAGTTTTTTGCCATTTGTTCGGTTTTTGACTTGTTCATCACTATTTTTAAAAGCAAATAACGAAATTATAATGAGCAGTAGCTCAAAACGATTCGCATTTTTTGTTTTGTTTTCTTTTTTTTTTCAACACTTTTAGTTCCTTAGTAAATAGACTACTTTTAAAATCGTTAGTACTATTGTTGTACAAAGTTGAGCGTGATTATTTTCGCGTTTAAAAATTAGAAATGAGTTTTTGAAAAAAAAACGTACAAGGCACGATTTGACTAATTAGAGCTTCGTGTGAAAAATTACTTGGAAAAAAAAATCTACAAAAGTGACTTAAGAAAATTATCAAAATTATCTCCAGTTTTTTCTGTCGAACAAATCCCGTTTTTTCATTTTTTACGAAATGTACCATTAACTTAAATAAATTTCAAAATTTTCAAATGTCGAATCTCACAAATGTCGCATTTCACATGGGTTCGACATTGGTTCGACATGGGTTCGACATGTGTTCGACATGAGTTCGACATGGGTTCGAAATGGGTTCGATATGGGTTCGACATGTGTTCGACATGAGTTCGACATGGGTTCGAAATGGGTTCGACATGGGTTCGACATGGGTTCGAAATGGGTTCGATATGGGTTCGACATGGGTTCGAAATGGGTTCGACTTGGATTCGACATGGGTTCGATAGATGTTGAGCAATTTTGAACATGAGAAACGTGCAATTTGATAAATCGCGAATTTTGGAAATTTTCTAATTTCGCAAATGTTGTAAACGTTTTCTCTAGACGCGTATTTCCTTTTACGAAATATTAGTTATGCAATGTTTGCAGATAAGTACGCGTAGCCGTTTGTCGAAAAAAGATGGACGGATTTTTGTTTCCTTTGTAGTTTTGTTTGAAAATGCAGAAAAGTGAATTTAAGTTTTCGATGTTTACCATTCAGACATATCTCGGAGAATTTTTGATTCCAAATTCCGAAATTTCTATCACATAAATCTGATAAAAAATTATGAATAATAAAAAGGGAAAATATATTTGTACAAATTGGGTTTTAGAACCGGACATAGGAGTTTACAGGAAAAGCAAGTCGATAGTAAACATTGTTTGTTCCATTTTTATGTTAATTGCTAATATTTAAGAGAGAAAAAAATGAGCCATAACCAACAAAATTTTAACAAGTAAACTGTTTAAGTTAAATTAAGCAAAATTAAATTGCACTTAAAACATGGACATAAGAAATTCATTATGGCCTATTTAGAAGCCTTAACTCAAATTTATCAGGTGATAGGGTGAACTTGGGCCAAACTTGGATTAGCCCANTACAATCCACTTTTCAATTTTACGTCGAATGGCCAAAACAGTTTTTTCTGAAAAAAATTTGGTGGTTATGGCTTATTTAAAATTCTGCATTATGTTTTTGGTATGACATTAAAGAAAATAAAATAGATATTGAAATCAACAGTAATGCCAACGCCAATATTTTTACAGTGCTGGCAAAAATTGTGTTTTACCAAAGCAGTACGTCTCCAGCGGTTGAAGAATGACGTATTTAGCCTTTTTTGGGCAACCATTTGAGCTTATTACGTTCTAATAATAGGGGTGATTAGGTTCTATTCGATTACGGCAGAATGTGATTGATTCTGAAAGTAGCTTCCCCAATGAGCTCATTAGAGAGCGGATCTCTTATGATTTCCTCCGTCCCACATTCACCGGACACGACCAGTAGTGTTGTGGTGAACCGTGGTTAACCTGACGCAAGTGTTTGTACTCGCGCTGGTTATGGCCCAAGCCACAAAATCACTCGAAAGGAAATATTTTTTGTATGTTATTGAAAAACTAAAACACCTTTCGCTTCTTTGAATTAGAAAAAATTGAGTAGGCCGCATCACAACAATTTTCAAAACTTTTTTTTTTTAATTTATTGAACTCGATAATCCTCCATTTTATTGCAGATAATTGGACCACCCACCTACGCACTAGCTAAAGCAACGTTTTTGCGTAGGTTGAAATTTCCAAAGGGCTCTCTAGAGGCCTCTGATGGTCCAAGTTGGCTTCTGATAATTAAGATCGACATACTTCGACCAGCTCTATAATTTGGCTTTTCGAGTTTTGTTTTCGAAAAATTCGCCATTTACCCATTTCTACCAGATCTACCCAACCAAAAAATGATGAAGTGATTATTCAGACTCCGGAAACTATAATTGAAACTGGGTATTACGAGCTGTCCGGGCTGCAAAAATGCACATGCAACGGGACAAATTATGCATAAACTGGTGATAAACATGACAACTTGTACATAACTGTCGCATTAATGATTTTTAATAAACTTATGGTGTGATTTCGAAACGCAATTTTTTTCATATTTTTTGTCCAAAATCACATTTAAGAATTAACTTATTATGTTTTTCAGTGCGTTAATCGCCATTTTCACGGATCTGATGGTACCCCAAGGTAATGTTATTTGAAACTGAATTGCCAGGCCGGGTCTAATTATTCTAATAAATCTAGAACATCAAAATAGGTAGCCTTTCGATATTAAAACGAGGTCTACGATAGGAGGTTAAGAATAATTTTAATAAGTGAACTTTTGACGTATCCGGTTTTTAATCGGACAATTATTTTTTCCTGAAATAATATAAACCAGATGTATCTTTATTTTGTTTGGGTTGAAATGAACCAAGATAACGGAAAATAGGGCCATATTACCAACATAACGGTACATTGTGTGGGCGTATGGTTGAAATTGCGTGGGTGATCCCAAGATAATGGAAAATAGGGATTACGTAAGTCGAAAGTATTGCGAAATACGTGTTTTTGATAATGAAAATATATTTTTAGAGGGAATTTTTATTTTATAATCATTTTTGACTGCGAGATCTGAATGTGAAGGCGTCTACAAAAAATCTAGTGCCATATTATTAATATGATATTAAATTAGACTAATACGCGTGATCGCGCGTATAAAATGAAAATATTCAAACTAATTTGATTAAATTGAACTACTTTTGGCCATAAACGTATTTTTGGTTTCTAGGGACTAATCGTATTTCCGCGTTGGTTTTTTTTTCTCTAGTGTTGCCAAAATAACCTAAATTGATTTCAAAATAAAAGAACATCATTTTACGCGCCAAAGTGATATCATCAAATTATTTTTCAGTTTGATTCTTTCAATTTAAATTGTAAAAAAGTTAGCTTGTTTTTATTCGATTTAAAAAATACAATGTTTTTTTGTATAGTCTTAGAAAAAAGTCTTTCGTTTGCGTAGTTTTAAAAAGCTCTTTAGGGGCCCTGGTGGTCCAAATCAAGTTTTGATTAATCAAATTGACGTAGTTTTTAAACTTGTTTCTGCCATTATATTTTTTTTTCTTCGAAATAAACCACGATTTTCCCATTTCTACCGCACCCAGTCTATTACACCCCTGGGCCGTTATCTGGCCGAAATTTTGAGCAATAATTTTCGAGAAAGCCCTACTTTTATATGTAAAGGACTGCGCCATTATTTGGCCATTATTAGGTGACAAAATATTTTTTGGCGAAAATGTCGGCCATATTACGGCGCACGTGGTGTATAACATATACATTTTGCAAACTCTATATGGCCTAGATTTATTTAGAAAAATTAATAAACGAAGTAAAAAAGGCGAGTTCGCGAAATTCGCGAGATTGGTGAAAATAAAAAATAATAGCTCAATTTATTTGTTTTTGTTAAAGCGTTTGATTTTCATGTTAGTCATACAGTAGTTGATTTATTTTGTTTGACTAAAATTACGTTTTCACCAACGTTTTTTGTTTATCATCATTCAATGCCAACTCAGATCCAGCAATTTAACTTGGCATTAAGTCAGACCCGATTTGCATATTTTTATCCAGCAAGCAAAAAAAAAAACAATATTTTATTTAGAAAGGACCAAAATATGTTATAACCTCTGAGCGGTTTCATGGTGAAAAATTTGGGATCATTAAGAGTTCTCTAAATACATCAAATGTTGAACATATGGTATATTCTTGTGTGGTCAATTTCAACATAATTTGGGCATCCTATTCGTATTAAGAGATTTTGCGGAAAATATTTTTTAGACAAAAAAAAAACCCGGCGAAACAAAAATGATTGTGAGAAAGATTTTGCCGCGTTTTTGGTGGCTTGAGTGAGGCACTTAAGGGACTGAGGACTGTACTAGAGTTAAAAATTCCAGGATCCAAAAATACATTTTTATCCACCAATTATGCTCTAACCCCTGTTACTCCAACCCCTTTTTACTTTGATTTACGGAAAATTAAACAAATTATTTTTTCGAACACTTCATAATTCCTTTTTTCTATGTTGGTTTTGAATATCATATCATTAAATAATGTCTATAGACAAAAAAATAGTTTTTCGGAACGCATTCTGGCAAATTTCCGAGCTTCGTGTTAAGGGGTTAGAAGATGAAAATAAATTGTAGATAGAACGCATTTCCTGGCGGAAATTAAGGAAAAAAAAAACAAAAAAAAACTTCTAGCAATTCCTCATTCTCACCACACACTCATCCATGGTATCAGTTTAAAATAAACATTGAAAATTTTGCGTTTATTTTCACGGCATGGTTAATAAAGTATTTGACCGCGGTGCGATAACCGAATATTCATTGAAATCCCGTCATGGCCTAATGTTTCGATAAATTGTCCAAGTTAAAAGCGCGCCGAAACGTCAAGTTATTTTTGTTCTACGAAGGTTGACGGCAAGCATTGGCGCGTTCAAACAAAAAAATTTCATAGCTGTTTAATTCTAGAATTCTAGAAGAAAAGTTTCACTGCGCTTAAATATTTCAATTGTGCATTTTCAAAAACAGGTAAATATTTCATTACTCTTAGATTCAGGAACTGTAAATTTTCGAACAAAAAAAACTTTCATTACTGTTAATTACTAGAAATTCTCGTAATATTATCAAAATTTTTCATTAATGTTGAATTCTAGAATTGTGCATTATCGAAAAATCTAATGAAATTGAGATTAACGCTTAAGGACCGGTCAGTCATGTTGTGTACAAACTAAACTCAAAAATCCATATACCTCATTTCATCCGCATATTTTATGTTTTTATTACTATTTAAGGCGTTAGTTATTGGTATCAAACATTGTCAAGTTCATTTGACAAACTGATTCTAGAAATATTGAGCTTTCAAAATATCAACAAAAAATGGAATTTGTAAAATTGGTCATACAATTTTTCAAAATTAAATGTTGTTTACGTGTTTTTTAATGTCNTTTTTACATGATGGTCGTCTACAATGTTCCGAGAAATTTTTATAGCCTTTTCCCCGAAATTAAATTTTGTAAACAACATGACTGACCGGTCCTTAAACATAAATTTGCTCAAATCTGAAATTCTAAAAAATATTGTTTTCTAAAAACACAAGAAAAACAAAGTCTTATTAAATAATCTAGAATTTTTAGTGAGAAAGCCAAAAAAAAAATAAATGTAAATAAACAAAATATTGTTCATTTTTTTTTTTGAATTTTTTCATGAAAGAATTATTAGACTTAAGAATTCTACAGGTGATTTACGATCACATTATGTTGATCAATCATGTTCTGAGTAATTGTTATGGCTGTTAAAAGGTGTGTGGTAAATACTACTTTTAATTTTCGTGTTTGTAATGGTTCATTTCATGTTATTGAGTAACAATTTGTGAAAAATTTGTGAAAATTACGCGCGAAAAATGCCAAACAACACTTACTAAACGTGCATTTCAAAAAAAAAAACATTTTCAAGAGCGTATCTATATAACTATCGTGAAAATGACGCAAAAATGAACGCACAGCGTTCGAAAGTTATATTCTAAGTATTAACGAATAAATGGAAGTACCGGGGCAATAATCGAAATTTCTGGACAAAAATTGTAACTATTCATAAAAAATGTTTGATTTACAATTGAAAAAAGTTATAACCAATCGTAACTATTGGCCCAATGACGTAACTATTTTTTTTGTTCACTATCTCAAATGTACATACCTGATCATGATGACTCTGTTTCTTTTTGCTTCTTGCTACTCCGAATGTCTCACTCCGATTTACTCCGATTTAATTTGTATTTTCGGTTCGTTTTATGTTTACAAAAACTTTACAATAAATAAGCAAAAAATATATTTTTTCTTGTCGTTAACCGTTCTTTCTTTTTATGGACAGAAAAAAAATCAAACAAAGGTCCAAAAAGCAAAGAAAAAAAAATTCAAAAATCGAAAATTTCGTGAAGTGGTATATATGAAGAGCACGGCACTGATGATTTCGGCGCACACAGATAAAAAAGGAGATGCGAAAACACTAGAATGGGGGTCCTCTCCAATACGAAAAAAAATGAAAAAAATATTGCGCTACCGCTGGAGGCGGAGTTGATATGCGCGCACACGAGAGTCGGGCTTTTTTCGTATTATTTATGCTATTCTTCCTTGCAATATGTGGAGAATGGGGGGAAAAGCGGGAGCGGTATTGGGCCGCCTGGTTTTTCTATTTTCCTCATTTTTTTCTATTTTTCTTTCTGGATGGATAGCAAGCGCCTCAGGAGCATTTCGGACCTCTAGCGCCGCCCAAAATTGATGCAGTTTTTCTTCCTCCGCTCAGCTTCTTCCTTCAACTCCCATCTTTTTGTTAGTATTAGGGAAATAAAACCGACAATTTGTCGGATAAAAAACCAACTTGGGTTACCGAAATGAGCGAAACAGTTAAATTCCAAATAACTAAAAAGTTTAATAAAAATGATATTCACGATTGCCTAAACCCATCAATCATAGCTCTGACATGCGGTATTTCATGTCCGTTTATACGACTCCTACGGAATTATCGGGCTGGTTTTACCGGTTGTGCTGTTATTAGATCGTTTCCAAAATAATGATTGCCTATCTTCGTTCATTTGAAGTCAGATGAACGTTCGGCAAAAATTACAAAACCGGCGAAATAAACGTAGACGCGGGCTTTCGCGTTTAACTTTTTTGGAAGAAAAACGTTTTTCGAAGAAAAGGTATTTGACAAAAGTAGTTTTCCATAAATTACCCTACACAATTTATTCTTCTAAAAAAGCTCCCTTATGACTTTTCATGAGACAGGCCACAAACTCATTGATTTGTCGAAAAACATCCTCTTTTATAAAGTTGTTCTTTGAAAAATGTTATACAGGGTGAGGTAATATAGAGGCTAAACCGTTTTTGATTCGCGAGTGTATTCTCCAAAAAACGTATTTTTTCGCAATATGATCAGTGTAAGTGATATGTGTTCCAGTTATAGCCTATATAACTTATAGCCTATATAACTTATAGGGCCAGTTTTAAAGTCAAATTAGCCTGATAATTGAGCAATCGGTCAATTCAGTGTTCATAGCTTTGAAAGGTTTGAAATCATCAAAAATATTGTTTTAGTACAAGGGGTTTGGTTATAAGGTTGAACTAAACCAAAATGATTTTACTTCAGTGCACAAGAAAGCGTAACACGATTAAACTAAACAAAAAAAATGTGACTCAGCGAGAGGTCTGCGTGAAAAAACTTGACTTTACCTTATAACCGTCAAAATGTCAGACCTTATAATCAGTAGACAGACAGCTGTAGATCTAATATTATTTAGTATCAGACGGGAAATTTGCATGAAGCGTCAAGGTCCTGAATGTGGTTCATAACATTTGATAACGTTCGGCCACTTGGGTTTGTAATCCCTGATTTTCGGTATTTTAAACTTGGTTTATGCAAAAAGAAATAACACACACAATCGCTGGTCGAATCGGGCGAAAGCAAAGCAAACGGAAACTATAGTGACACATCGTTTTTCTGAATAAATTATTCAGCTTTACCTAATACACCACCTGTCTACGGAACTTAACAAAGCGATGGGGAAAAAAAGGTGTTAAGTTCCGGGAATTTTGTTAAGTTTAGCAGACAGTGCATAGGCGGAAATGCCGAAAAGCATTTGGAAAAACTGTTAAGTTTAAGGCATTTAGACTTTTTTTCAAAACAGACAAAAGTGTTAAGTTCCAGAGAAATTGGCTTTTTTTTTCTAGATTAAGTTAGAATTTCGGAAAAAAACGTAATAATTTACACTATTTCTGCTACGAATGATATCATCATTCATCATAAAAATAAAAAAAAAATGACAAAAAAAAACATTTATCAATTGAGAAAAAATCGAGACTATAAAATTTGTGGATTAAACGTCCGGAAAATTCTGTCGAAAATTCGAGGAAATAGTTTCTCTTCGAAATTGGTAAGGTTATACTGTAAAACTTATACAACACGTATCCCCGTAACTTAACAAAACGTTGGTGTTAAAAAAGGTGTTAAATTCTAGGCATTTTGTTAAGTTTCGGGCATTTTGTTAAGTTTAGCAGACAGTGTGTGGGCGAAAAAGTTGACGCAAGATGATTGTTAAGTTCCGGGCATTTTGTAAACTTTAGGGGCGTTAACTTCCGTAGACAGGCGGTGTATCTGAAAAAATACAGTTTTATCGCACATATTTTGACAATTTTGCATCAGTCATAATCTATGAGTCATAGATCTATGAGTGATAATCTATGAGTCATAGTCTGTGACTAATCCGAATCATATGACAGCATCCAATTCCTCGTCAAAAATCCCATATTCTGACAAATAGGCTCAATGAGTCATAGTCGGAGAACGGACTGTTCGACCATTTAATCACCTGATAAATATATTATTGTGAACTTATAACTGGTGCTTAAATTTAACGGTGGAGCCGTGTCTAATTATTCCATTTCGCGTATAAAACGAGATATATAATTATTAAAATAGTATTATTAGTAAAAATATTAAATACACCCTCTGCGCTTTTATCTTGCAACTATCGCATGAAAAAAATCTGCAAGAAAACGGAGCGAACAGGGACATCGGCAAGATAACAGCGCAGGGCTTAACACATAAAGATAGGGATTCCTGGAAAATTGGCCGAAAAATCTGCAAGATAACGGGTGACAAGATAACAGCGCAGGGGGTGTATTTAGTATTCTGGTTAATCGGAAATTAATCTCAACAAATTGATTTCAAACTATTAGCTAGATACAATAAAACAGCATCGTACGGTACTGTCGGGAATGCAGGAGTTAATCATTGATGAAAAAATTCAGCAGGTACAACTTGTCATGAACGTGGCCGAGTTAAATCCGGTTTGTTTGATTAAGAACCACGTCCTAATGTCCAAATTTATTAGTCCTACAAGTATTTTCGCACATTAAGAATTGCAACAACAATTGATGCGATTAGGGTCTGTAAACGTAAAGTTTTCAAACTTACGTTAACAATTACCCCTCGTGTTTTGATGACTTATGTATTTGTGTGCATTAATCATTACACCAGGTACGCCATTATATTACAGCGCATTATGTTTCCATTATTCGTCAAAATTCTACGTTTTGAAAAATTCCATCAAATTTATAACAGGTTTACATATTTTCCGAAAAATTTTCCCGGAATTTTATTGGATTGTTAACGCAGTGACTGGCGAACAAAAAGCGCCCATTACAAACTGGCAAACAAACTGGCGAACAGACTGGCGAAACAAACTGGCGAACAAACTGGCGAACAAACCGGCGAAACAAACTGGCGAACAAAAGGCGCCCATCACCGTTACCGCCGTTCTTCGTGAAATTGGTCATTTCCAAAAAAGCCGTAGTGGGCACACGGGATAAAACACCGAAAACATTGAAATTTTTTTTTTTTTTGAAATCTTGAAGAATATTTGGCTCGTTTGATTGGATATTCTAAACGAAGCGAGAAGATGGAGACTTCTGTACAGTGTAAGCCCTGTAATCGTTAACAGCTTATCATCTCATCATCGTGTTTACATAAGTGATCATTGAGAACTCTTCCCCAGGAAGCTTGAGGGTTAAGTACTATTTTGAGACTTTTGACAACTTGACATGTTTATCTCGATAGTTATTACACCGAGAAAATATGTAGCGAATTCGTCAGATTTTGAATTCAACTTTTGAAAAATAACAAAAATGAAATTTAAAATTATTTAACAGTCATGCGCATATTGGGTAGCTAGCTACCCATTTTCACTTTATTTCTAAATAAAAAGAGTACAGCTTGTGATAACAAAAAAAAACGGACAACGGATTTGAAATCAAATTTTTTTTTTTACGTTTTTATATGGGAGAAAATATTTTTTTTTAGAAAATAGTTTTTACGTTTGGGTCCGTGGAGAACGAGGGTTAAGGTTCAAAATCATTTCAGTACAAGAAGAAGAACAGGGCTTAAAAATGAAATTATAATCAAAAAAATCCGTTCATTGTTTGGCTCGCTAGAGCAAATTTGGTAGCTAGCTACCCCAGATGCACATGACTGTTTAAGTAAACTCGATGCGCATGACTGTTAAAATCTAAAGTAGTTAATAAACAATATTTTATATAGTCCCCAGTCCCATAACGGCCGCATGTGAGACCATCTCACCGGGTATTGTGGGATTGCCTCCTTAACTCTCAAGGGTCACAAGTGACATATAGTTCAAATTTGGACTAAACGCCTTTGGGACCATGTTAACATGAAAACAAAAAATATTTGTTCGGGTTTTATGTTTTATATTTTTTCTCATACAATTTAACTAGACCTTTGTGTCAGCGATGTTTTATTAAGCCTTGTTTACTATCATTTTGCTAATGGTTACAAGCAGTGTTGAAAACGTTGGGCGTTCGAATGCGTTGGCCAACGCCCAACCAACGCGTTGGGAGCGTTGGGGGTTGGGGCAATTTATCTCCCAACGCGTTGGGAGCGTTTGGCGTTGGGACAATTTTTCGCCCAACGCGTTGGGAGCGTTGGGATAATTTTTAGCCTAACGCGTTGGGAGCGTTGGGGCAATTTTTCGCCCAACGCGTTGAGAGCGTTGGGACAATTTTTCGCCCAACGCGTTGGGAGCGTTGGGCGTTGGGGCAATTCTTCGCCCAACGCGTTGGGAGCGTTGGGCGTTGGGACAATCTTTCGCCCAACGCGTTGGGAGCGTTAGGCGTTGAGGCATTTTTAGGAAGTTTTTCCAACGCAATTTTTTTCTCAAAATTAGTATTGTACATTGTTTTTTTTCTTCCTTTTCTTACCATTATGTTCAGTCTGCCAATTAAAATCCATTATGTACACATGTACATAATTCGCATTATGTACAATGATACATAAATAGACATTATGTTCACTCTTTCAATTAAAATCCATTATGTACAGTTATACATAATAGGCAGGATTTACTGTCTTTCATCATCTAATATAACGTGAGTTATTTAATGCGTTATCGCAGTTCTTAACGTCAGTTATGTAGCATTGGCACTAACGCTACTTATTTGTCGTTATTTAAAGTTTACACAAAGTACATAATTGTCGTAATGTNATTATTCCAACTTATGTTCTAACACTTTGTTGTTAATTTATGTGACGATTAATTTATGTAATGATTTATCCAAACAAACAAAAAATCAAGGATAGTAACCGAGAGTAACCGAATATTTTTGATGTATAGACATGAATAAATAAGGTATAAGATGTCACGTGACCTCAGAGGGCTAAAAGTGGCTTTAAGAATGTCAAAAAATCGATTTTTGGTTGCCGTTGGAATAGAGGTGGTGTGTCCGACAGTTACCGGACCCCGCCGAGGCTATAGTGCAGGTTGTCTTCTACAATTTGGCAAAAACATATTTGGTCTTTGTTGTGACGTCAGAACTGGGGGTCATTTTAGGCCTACAAAATGCTCTCTCGCACCAAAACCTGTCTCCTTTATTTTTTTTACCAGATTGGTGATGATGTATAGAGCACTATCGTCGATAGTCTATCGATCATGACTCGTGACACATCAAATCAACAGTAGCCTCCTTTTATTCATTTTCGAATGGTGTTTATTTGTTGTCCGG
>SCLG01000244.1:0-12766 GCA_004367875.1 Oikopleura albicans
GCGGTTTATTAACAGACTTGTTGACTTGTGCACAAACCGAGCCCGCTACTTTCTCTAAGAAGTTGTTATTTGACTTCGCTTCTGCGCTGAGCAATTGCTGTAGAACTTTAGACTCGTAATTGTCGAAAATTGTGTTTACAAAGTCATTTATCAAAATTTTATTCGACGCGGCTCGGTTTGTGCACAGTTCAGTCTGTACATCTCGTATAATGCGATTGCTATCTCGTGTATATATCGCTGTGGTTTCCTGTATATTTTTCATAATGTTATTAACCGCCTTCAAGTGAATAGCGGATTCCTCGACCTCTCTCTCTATATTTGCTAACTTGGTAGCTTCCCCTTGCCGTTCTTCATAGATTCCGGCTCCCAAACCTACTACTCCCGCTAAAATTGGTAATAGGATCTGCCTTTTCTTTCGAGAATGTTTCTCGTAAACGAGAAAAATGGTAGTTGGCCTAAATTGTGGGCAAGTTTTATGCCTAAGTGAGACACGGAGAGAAAAATATACGGTCCCAACGCCTGTCACGGGACATCCTGCCGCAACCTTATGGTTTCGCCACCCTTTAGTGGACCAGCCCGGTGTGGTGCGGTTCGTGTGTCCTACGTGAATTATTTCGCATGGAACCTCCGTGGTCGGTTTAGCGGCTTGCGTTAACCAGGCCCTAGCTTGTACCAGTTTCTCGATTGGCTCATCTGCGGCAATTTCTCCTTTGTTTCCGACCACAAAACCTGTGGGAAACGTGTCTCGTTGTGTGTCAAATATCATATTAATGGAGCCTTCTGTGTTATGTGAGCTTTCGCAGTCGAACTCGAAACTTGTCTTGGGGTTGTAAAACGTGTATTCCATATCCATTGGGCTAGAGGTCGTGCATGCTGTCTCATTTGTGATCATTTCTGCTCGGAAGTCCGCAGAAGATTGCGTTGTCGCTTTTGACATAGCGCGGAGCTTTGTTTTCATATCCACTTCGGTATCCCTTGCCGTACTACTAGTTGGCTTAACCGTGGATCGTCGCTCCCTACCATTAGTGGTCTGGGCGGTTCCGTAAATGCTATTCATGCGTCTGCGAAAAGTTTGGTGCAGCATTTCATTAAGGGTGGTTATGTCCGGAGAAAAACTGTTACATGAGCCCGTCCTATTTATAGCCATGTCTTTTTTATTCGAAAACATAGGTGGGTCCCATCTGTACTGGAACTTTTTCTCAGAAGTTCCTTCAATTATCACCGCTTTTTTACCTGTGTCGCTTACTACTATGCCCCTACCGTAAATGAACTGATGTCTCGGCTGTGTCGTTACTAGATCCGGTTTTACATAGGCACCGCCAAGTATAACCAATAAAAATTTGGCCCACTTCATACTCGGTTACTTACGCTGGCGTGGTCGCAAAAAGTATCTCTCTTGCTGTCCTGTGTCTGTGTCTGAAGTGTACTTTTGAGCATCTGATTTGCCATTTGTAGTTGGAGTTGCATATTTTTGCTGTGTTTGCTCTGTTTGCTCGCTCGTGGTGCCCTTGGATTGGCTGTCAGCTACGAATTGCAAATATGAAGGGTCAAGGACATTTTTGTTATTTCGCAAGTCGTCTAGGGCTGTTTGTGTTAGTTCAATACGCCGAATATGGCGATTGTTTCTGATAATCTCCGTGCCTGTCAACAAATGACGTAGTAAAAAAGTAAATTTACTTTTCAGGGCAATGACTTTATACGGGCCCTTTGGCTTTGGCTGGCCGCCAAATTGTAACAGATTGTAACAGTAAACTACCCGATTACGCCACAATACTTTGGTCGACAAGTGCCAAATTCCATTGGTGCGCGCCTATATTGGCGTTTTTATTAGAAAATCGTTTTCGGCGATTTTTAACTTTTCTCTGTAAAAATTTTTTTTTATAAGTTAGAATTAAATTCAAACATACATAAGAAGCAGTTAATTTTTTTTAGTAGATTTGTTTTTATTTTATTAAAATTCGTTAGTATCTTCAGACTAATATTCGATAAACAAGGCGCGCGCATCGGTTAGAGGGAGTTAATCGGCGCCATTTTTTTTGGATTTTTTTGTTTTTGGACTTACTATTAAAACTATTTTTTCGCAAAATGAAAAAAAAAATTCCAACAAAATGGCGTCGATTAATCCTAGCCTAGGACCCCCACCTGGGATATTTGGGACACGAAATAAAAGAGTAAACGACTTGATTTTTTGCTGGAGCATGCAGCATAACATCAAACTTTGTATTCATTTTTGTATTCACAATTAACTTTGTGATATACATATATATATATATCGCACTCTCTGAAATATAAATGATATAAAATTATTTATTATAATATGAACCTACGTAAAGAGTAAAATGATGGCGGATCAGCAGCAGGCTATCATGAAACCAGTTCTAACCGCGTTTCAACATTTGGCTCAAATCACTGCGGCTAAACCAGAGACTCCACAAGAAGAAAAGTTTCAGCGTCGTTACGGAAAACTAATTCAAGAAGCTCTCAATCGTCTAAAAACCAATCCAGCCCCACTTCAACCAGCACTGTGCTGGTCGCCATTCAAGCCCGGGATGGAAACACGCGTGACTTAACAAACACCTAATTTCGTGCCCAAAATCACAATCTCGAATTAAAATTACGAAAATGTGATTTAGGCGTGATTGTAATTTCCATCCCTGATTCAAGCAACTACATCATGAATTACAGGCCCGAGTCGGAAAACGCGGTCAATTGTCCATGAAGGAAATATCTCCTCGATTGGCAAAATTAAAGGATTCATATCTTCCGGTTCCGGGACGCTCCGGTTTAACAGTTAACCAGTTTCATCCGGTACTGTCGATTTTGCCTACAAAAACGCGACCAAAGAAATTACATTTACGCGGTGGCGATGGGCGCACTTATACATATCTCTTCAAGGGTCTCGAAGATCTGCATCTGGACGAACGTATTATGCAATTTCTGTCTGTTTGCAATAGGCTTCTCCCGGCCGGTTTGTCGGCGCGGAACTATAGCCCAGGGTTCGAAATGTTGCCGGGTAAAAATATAACTAGCTCGTTACCAGAGGTCGGTAGATTTTGTACCCTTGTCGGCGGAATTTATTATTTTAGCGCATAAAATTTTCACCGTGACCTTATAACTCGCATCCGTATCGCCCATGAACCGTTTTATGTGGTGAATTTAAAATTAATCTGAACCCTGACTACAGCGTGACTCCCCTTGGTGCCCGATCGGGTCTCATTGGTTGGGTCCACGGCAGCCACCCGTTCTTTGTATTTTATAAAAAGTGGCAAATGCGACAACAAGATAAGCTAAACTTATCGGAAAATATAAAAGTGGATCGCCCTTCCGAATTATTCTACAATAAGATGCAGCCAGCCCTCAAGGCTGCTGGCGTCTCTGAAAAAACGCACCGGCGAGAGTGGCCTAGGTAGTGTTTTTTTGATGACAAACGAAATTGCATATGTCAGGAGATAAATTAATAAGGTGTTACACCTTAGGTGTATAGTCTATACAGTATAGAGGTTAAAATAACACAAATTTGACCATAAGGGCGGGTAATGTTACAAGAGGGGTTGGTTGTAAGGTCTGAGATTTGGTATAAGGTCTTATGACTTTTTGAGACTAAGGTCAAATCAAATGCATGACTTTTTTTGGAAATGATGTCTTTTTGATTTTTTTTTTTCAAGCACTAAGGTCTTATGGCGGAAAAACAATTATGGTCGCATTTTTTTCAGATGGTTTTAAGCACCTATGGTTTTTTTTTCTTAAGAGCTTATAAGTTATGACTCATAACTTATGAGTCATAAGAAGGTCAAGTCATTTTTTTCAAGATAAATCATGTCTTTTTTCACTTTTTTTTTTGTTTTAAATTTAGAACGACACGGGTAAAACACGGGTAATAATTTTTTTTTATAGAAATCTTTTTCGACTTTTTTCTTGCACTAAGGTCAAGTCATTTTTTTGGAGTGCATTAAGGTCAAGTCATTTTTTGGGGCTTGACCTTATAACCAGACCCCTGTGGAACTTTTCTTGAACGCTTAAAAACACAACCATAGTTTGATTCTACGGGAAGTTCATCGGGAATTGGTGAGGGAGACGCCTTCTGATTTAATAGAAAAGGAACTATGGTGCAATTCAACGTGTTCGGCCGATTTTCTCCATACCCAAAATATTTTTGCCCGATCGCTTGCCGTTATGAGCATGCTGGGTTATGTCATTGGCCTGGGTGATCGCCATTTAGACAACATTCTGCTTGATCACGAGACCGGCGAAATTGTTCATATTGATTATAATATTTGTTTTGAAAAGGGTGCATCTTTACGAGTGCCCGAACGTGTGCCTTTTCGGTTGACCCAAAACATGGAAGGCGCCCTTGGATTATCTGGTCTTCATGGGCCCTTTATAAAAGCCGCGGAATCAACTTTAAATACTTTAAGTGATGATTTTAGATCACTAATCTAATAACTAAGTGTATGGCGGCGTTTTGAACGAATATAAATTAACTCTTGAGAGTCACATTGTGACGATCGTCACAAAACCTATCCGCCTCATATCTGATCAAAAATCGCTGATAGAGGGGTCGAACCAAATTTCGC
Source organism: Oikopleura albicans (assembly GCA_004367875.1). Taxonomy (NCBI): domain Eukaryota; kingdom Metazoa; phylum Chordata; class Appendicularia; order Copelata; family Oikopleuridae; genus Oikopleura; species Oikopleura albicans. The sequence continues at coordinate 4,575 of SCLG01000244.1, forward strand.
CAAGAATATTTTGAAAATAAAAACGAGTTGAATAAAAATTGTTGTTGACTGATAAAAGTCTTTCTGAGTTGAATTTAGAGACATATGGTCAATTTTATATTGGTCTAGCTGGAATCAGCATGTTTGAATACCCCATAAACCACTACAGTTGATCACCAAACGAGTTGACACTTTCGTTTCCGATTTTTTCGTCAAAAACTGTCAACTCGTTAGGTCACTTTTGCCCCTTTTTTGCCTATTTTTGCCGAAAAAACGCTCAAAAACTGTCAACTCGTTTGACTTTGTCAACTCGTTAGGTGTCAACTCGTTTGGTGATCAACTGTATTAAGAATTTTATCCTTTACGGTAATTACGGGTTTTGTGACGGTCGTCACAGTGTGACCCCAAAGAGTTAATAAACTACCGTATCTATTTCGTTACAAGATCTCAATGTTATATTTTGGTGTTTTTGACAGGTTAAATATATTTTACCATGGGCCATTAACATTTTCGGATTCAAAACAGGACTTTTTAGAACTTTCATAAGATAGCTCAGCACCGTGCTATGTGGAAACTTTAAAATAATGCTCTTGGTGAAATTATAACTTTTTTTTTATTGCGATAACATGTACTTTATGTGGCTGATTTCAATAACAAATTTGTGAATTTAAAATCTTAAATGAAGAAACGGGAAAGAAACGCTACTAACATTGCTTGAGGCCTTTGTGTACGATCCATTGGTTGATTGGACGGGTGCGGTTGATGCTGGTTACGCTGGTGCCATATATGGGGGTGCGGCGGCCACCGATCAGCCCGATAAGGAACAAATGGAGCGAGAAATTNGCAATTTTCATTTGAAATTAAAATTAACAGAGAACCGTACGGTATAAATGAACACATATATAAAAAGCGTGGCATCTATAATTGGTACCGCGTATCTACACGCCCTGCGCCATTATATTTCACCACCTCGTTTTCTAATTTTAAACGTATACCTAATTTTAAACGTATAAATAAATCGAGAACATCATATTTATATGGCTCATATAATAAGGGACATCTTATTTAATTTTTTACCGTTATGAGGTCAAGTCATTTCTTGCTAAGATAAGGGCAGTTTTTCCAACACATACAACGGCTGCGCCGTTATCTGGCCGGATTTTGGGGCAAAAATTAGATACGGATTTTGGGGCAAAAAATAGATACGGGTGTGAAATAAAACGGCGGAAAGGCGTCCATAAGATGATTTAATTAGATTCCAAATGCTTCATTCGTTGATAGACTGCTCATTTCGTATGGTTTGCTATAATTTATATCCTACAAGTACAGTGTTTTATCGTAAAAAAAAATACATAATTATTAAAAATAAACTAGCGAAGTTTCAGGTATTTTTCTCCGAAAAACGTTTTCTCCGAGAAATTTTTTCTCCGAAAAACGTTTTCTTCGATTTTCTCCGAAAAACGTTTTCTTACCCTTTCTCCGAAACACGTTTTCTTGGACTTTCTCCGAAAAACGTTTTCTCCGAAAAACTTTTTCTTCGAAAGCCCACGGTGCCTGATAAAAGTCTTTCTGAGTTGAATTTAGAGACATCTGGTCAATTTTATATTGGTCTAGCTGGAGTCTGACCCCCAAGAGTTAATAAACTATTTCGTTATAAGATCTTAATATTATATTTTGGTATTTTGAGAGGTTAAATATATTTTACCATGGTCCATAACGCTCAGAAAAGCCTTAACATTTTCGGATTCAAAACAGGACTTTTTAGAAATTTCATAAAATAGTTCAGCACCGTGCTATGTGGAAACTTAAAAATAATGCTCTTGGTGAAATTATTACTGTTTTTTTATTGCGATAACATGTACTTTATGTGGCTGATTTCAATAACAAATTTGTGAATTTAAAATCTTACATGAAGAAACGGGAAAGAAACGCTGCTAACATTGCTTGAGGCCTTTGTGTACGATCCGTTGGTTGATTGGACGGGTGCGGTTGATGCTGGTTACGCCGGTGCCATATATGGGGGTGCGGCGGCCACCGATCAGCCCGACAAGGAACAAATGGAGCGAGAAATTCACCGTTCCCTATTGGCTACGCGACTCCTCGAAGCCCGTCAGCCAATGATGTCCATGCGCGATGAGACGTGTCGAGCCTTAGCATAGGGATACCACTAAAAATCAAAATTAGACCCTAGGTCGCTTTTTTCGCAGGTCCTGGACTTTTGCTGAACGCCACGTTTTACGAGTTATCGACCTAATTTTTTTTTAGGTAAAAGATGCAACCCTTAAAAAGGGTTTAACGGAGCACTTTTTTCGATTTAGGTAAAGGTCACCCATAACCTAGTACCTAAAATATAGTGTTAATTTGAGGTTCCGGCACTTCCGGCTGATTTCTGGCTGACTTTGACCGAAATCGAAAAAAAAATTTTAAGATTAATCATGTCTTTTTCACTTTTTTTTGAGTGATTTTGGGTAATTTTACTTTTTTGCATAATATATTTCGCTAGAAACATACATTTTATAGTTGGCGAAAAAACGCTAAAGGTATAATTATGTTTTAAATCGTTTTTTGTGTTATCCCAACCGTAGCATCGCTTATTGATAAACTTGAAGAATATGACAACGTGAACAAGAAGCTTCTTTTCGAACAAGAAAACATGAAAAAAGTACAGAGTGTTGCCCGATTACTGGAGNGTATGCAGCATACACGTTGCTTTTTCGTTGGAAAATTCCAAACTAACCACAAGAAAAAAAGTCTCAATTTTATCGATTTTCTTTCAATTAAGGCAACATTTTTTGTCTTGATGTGAGTAGATTAATTTTACTTTAACTGATGCAGTGTAATTTGTGCACAAGACGGTATAAGGAGAATTTCCCATGAAAATGGTGCCCTAAAATGGTGACAAAAAAGTGATGAGTAATCGAATTAAAAAAAATGCCTTAACTGAACATTAACGCCTTCTCGCTGCTCCTTGGCCTATACACGATTGCCTCGTCGATTCACCATTTCGCTCATTTGACATACCTTTTACATTGTTGGAAAATTAAAAAAATATTTGAATTGAAAAAAATGTCTTCTCGGTCATGGCCGGCCAATCAGCGTGCTCGAAGAGCGATCTCCATCGATTGCTCATCATTTTTTTGTAGAGCGTTGTCGCCATTGGCCGCACGTTTTTTTTTATTTCGTTAATTGAGCACCATTTTCATGACAAATTATCCTTATTTGAAATTCTAACCTTTTTAACAGCAAAGAACAATGGTTGAACAAATTGGGACGAATTCTGGGCGTGATATTGAACTTCTGCTCGTCGATTTAAAAGTACCGATTGAAGTTAATGCGACGTCGCCGGTCCAAGCCGCAGAAGTGTTTTTGAAGGAAATTGGTCAAAAGTCCTTAGCCGACCAGTGTGTTGAGCTCAATGCACAACTAGTGACCATCTTAGGACGGCGTCAGGACCTTTTGCACCGTGGTGTCGATTTGCTCCTCCAGTATAGCTTTTAAGGGTTTATAAAACTAAAATGAAACTAACATGTACAGTCAGGGGTCTCTCGATGTGCGCTTTCACGAAAATTTGTAAATACCTCTCTATGTGCATCTTTTCTCAAACACCGAAATGCTATTTTTTTTAAATCTAAACTTTAGACTCATATCTAGGCATGCCTACGGTTCCCCATAAGCTGTGATTGGTTACTACTTATATCAAAAAATCAGTAAATTTGAGGTACTTCTAAATTCAGCTCAAAATCCCAGGCGGCATAGTTATTCATATCATACAGTTTTTTTTTGAAATCTTTACTCATGTCTTTTTAAGCTTTTTGGATGAAGCTTTTTCCCCCCGTTTGCACATTTTTTTTTCTATAGAAATCATATCTTTTTACACTTTTGTTCTATAAAATCATGTCCTTTTGATTTTTTTCCCGTAACTCTCATAATTCCAAAATCAATCTGAGTTTTTAAACCCTAAGTATAGTCGAATTCAGCAAATGTATCCCCGCTCTGCCGTCAAAAATCACCGACTGGTTTTTTGGTCGGACAGTGTTGAGAGTTTGGCGGTGCACTCGTCGGCAATGGTGGCGCAGCGCATCAAAGACGCGCACGATCTACTCGTCCAATCAGAAGACATTTCAGTGAATGGCGCGCGAAAACGCCTCATAAAGGCAAAGAGCGGATGTTTAGCGTCACAAATTGACGAACCCCGCGAAGGGTTACGGGCGAAACTGAATGAGCTTCACCGCCGCAAGTGTCAAGAAAATATGGTTTTTAAGGGGCGGTTCAAAATAAAAATGAACATAATGTATTTCCAAAAATACCCGTGTTAAATGGGGGAAAAAGCATAGATACATGTATTAGTATTAATTAGTGACGCCCATTACTGCTATGTTATACTAGTATTAAAGTTTTACCGGTTTTTTGTCATTTTGCTTGTTCCATATTGTTGTAAAAATCCGGTTTTCTTTTTTGAAAAAAATATATTTACAGTCCCTACTTCAAAATCGTTACGATCTGTGGTTCGAAAAATCGTAACGATTTGAAGTCATGACGTCATTTCGTAACGATTTTGAGGTAGGGACTGTACTGTATATGAAAAAATATTTATTGTAATTGTTTATCTAGTTAAAAAAAAATTTCATTCAGTTCAATATTTTTTGACGTAAACCCTCCGGCCACAGCCTGAGTTCCATTCTGGAAATTTAGCGAGAATTTTTGCGAAAATATGTTTTCTATGTCAATATCTTCAATTAGTTTGAAATTTTGTATGATTTAGCTGTGAGTGATAAGTTATGATTCATATGAACCTTTTCCAAGGAGTCCGAATTAAGCGAAAAAGCTGTGGAAATGGCAATGGCCGAACTAGTTCAATTCACACAAGGGAATGACCGGCGTTTATCCTATCTTAATCTCGTTGGCCTTTTTATTCAAAATTATACAAAAAGTTTGACAATGGAGGGCTTTGTGGCGAATGCGGGTCATAAGTTGGCCTCAACAAACTCCGAATGTGGCGATTGGTTTTTCGAGGAGTTGCGCTCGCTCTACGCGAATCAGCGCGAACTCGTTGCCATAAGCGCCAAAATTTGTCCGGAGTTAATTGCGCATCTNAACCTCCAAGACATCACTCTGACAAGTATGGTCTATTCGAAATTGGCAAAGTTGTACTCTGAATGGAAGGGGTATATTGTGCCGGAGGCAATTTCGTTATTACAAATTGAAGAAGCAACCACTTTAATAGATGCAATTATTAACTTGGCATATTCTCAGCCAATCAGTAAGCTGAGTTCTCATTTGAGTTCCGTACTTAAAACCGGACAAAGTGATAACCAGACTTTAACAGAACAGGTTAGGGTCAATACCAATTCACTTGAAAAAAAATTATAAAATTATAAATTTTATTTTGAAGTCCTATCCTTCTTCTCTTACTGGGGTGATTTGCAACTATTTACCGATCTGTTTTCAATTATCATAAACATATCTCCTTTTATCGAAATTTGAAACAAATAGAAAGAAAACATTGGGAATCATAACGGCGCAGGGGGGAACACTCACATTTAGTTATATATTACGCGGATTTTATTATAGATCGTAAATCGGTTGTCCGTTTTTAATTACCGTAAACGGTTCTTGTTCAGAAATGGTGAAACATAACGGCGCAGGGGGTGAACATATAATAAATGTTCCTTTGTGGATTTAATTATTTATTGTAAATTCGTTGTTCTTTTCCAATTAGCATTTATGCGGTTCTCCTTTAATTAAGATTTAAAGATAAAGATATTTATCTTGATTATAGGCTTCTCCAAAATCGTTATTCTTCAAGATCTACTGCAAGAATATATTATTTTCTCCCTGATAAGAACGTGAATTATTTTTTTTTAATTTCGAATCCGTTGTCCGTTTTTTATTATCAGAATCCGTTCTATTTTTATTTAGATTTAAAATGAAAATGGGTAGCTAGCTACCCAATATGCGCATGACTGTTAACGTTATAAAAGTTTAAAACGACAATTTTCATGAAAAATGTTTGAAAAAATACTTTTTCACTTATTTTTCGCACAAATTAATTTCGATAGACTGTGGCAGCATGAAGGGCTAATAAAAGATTACTGTATTGACCTCTTTCAGTATCTCGAAACTACCATATTTCTCGAAAGTCAATTCGAACAATTGTGCGGCGGCGTTGCTGAAAATTCTGAAACCCCTGGTATAATGTTAATTCAACTGTGCAATCAAATGTTTCGGGACATTACGGAAAATACGGAGCAGTTGGTGGCATCCTTTTTCCATTTAGACATTCCGGTTCGGTGGGAAACATCTTTAACGAGCGCTAAGGTAGCTTTTTACTTTATTTTTCCTACTTTCACGGGGCCGAGATCATAGGGGTTATACGGTCTAAGTATAAGACAAAATAACACTGTAGAGGTATAACGTATACGGTATACCCCTATGGTCCATAGCCTATTGTTTTATTTTTTTGTCACGCGTTATCCTGCACATCATTACGTTCGTTATGTTCTTTCCCAAGTATTTTTTCTAGATAGTGGTTGAGCTTGTTTTTTCTGATCGTTTGAAAGTGAATATTTTTTTTGTTTTAGCTGAAATAAAGAGAAAACAATTTTTATTAGTTTATCATCAATATATTTTACATGTAGTTGAGATTTTTTTGTCGGTCATTTTACCAGAAATGGTGATGTTTTAACCGCTGCACTGTTATCTTGTAGAGTTCTCCGTTTGATAATTTATCTTAGAAATGTTTTTTTTATGGACAAGTTGCAAAATAACGACGCAGGGGCGATAATATGCTGAAGTTCATATGAAGTTCATATTATGAACATAATTGTACAGGGGGGTTGGTTATAAGGTCAGCCATTTGTGCCGTTATAAGGTCAAGTCAGTTTTTTGCACTAAGGTCAAGTCAGTTTTTTCAGGCACTAAGGTCAAGTCGGTTTTTTTGAGTAGCATACTTTTTGGGAAAACATCTTTAAAATCATGTCTTTTTACACTTTTTTTTTCCATAAAATAGTGTCTTTCTAACATTTTTCTAGAGTGAAGACCATAATTTTTTGGGGAAACTCAAATCTCAAGAAAAATTTCCGTTTTTTTCTCAACACTAAGCTCTTATTATGGAAAAAAAATCTGGGTGGTTATAAGGTCAAGTCAGTTTTTTTTAAAGTGCATTAAGGTCAAGTCAGTTTTTTAGACCTTGACCTTATAACCAACCCTCCCTATATTCAAAAACCCAGCTTGAATGGTTTATTAAATGTATAATAATTTATAGTGACAAAGTGTCACTTACTTTTTTTAATTGTTTTGTCAGTATAATAACCGGTAATTAGAAAAAAAATAGTTGACTAAAAAATCGAGTTATTGGCAAAGTTTTATTTTCACCATTTTACTGGATACAGTTCACATTGAAAAAAAAATCATTTTTGATAACTTTTAGCGGATACGGTATACTACGGCGTTGGCGTCTGTAACTGAATTACAAGCGCCCCTATTGGCTCATGCTTTTTATAGGCGCCTTCTATTGGCTAACGTCCTTTAGCCATGCAAACAACTCACCGCGCTGCTTATAATATAAATAGTCTAATAGAATTATTTTTGGAACTATTTAAGGCACTAATTCGAAACAAGACCTACGACTCGCACTGTTTGCGTCGATTGTTATTTTTGCGTCAATTGGAAGCGCTTTCGTCCTTCTTTTCCCTTGTCCGTGCTAATGCTGTTTCCTTTATCTCCCAGCAGCAGGAGTCGAACCTGTCGCCCAGCTGCAAACTTCACAGCGAGGAGGAGTTAACGAAACCGATTAAAGTCTTTATCGCAAATTTTATCCAAGAAGTTCTGCTTGGTGTCCCATCATATGCAATGGGCCGGGCCTCATGTGCCCTAATGGAAGCCGGATTGAATGAAGAACTAAACCTAGAAGGTGTTTCACCTGAGACATCTTCGACCGTTCTTTGGGAACGAATTAAGTTACGGGTTGTAGAAAAGTTTTAAAGTTTCAATGCTCTTAAAGCGTCCGAACAAAATACGTTTTGGAATTTGATTGTATAAAACGGACATGGTCCTAAGGTTCTACTGTATGATATTTTTTAACTCTTTTCATATGGTCATAAGTTATGACTCATAACTTATACAAAATATGTCTTTTTGAAAGCAAAATTGTATCTTCTATTTTGTAGTTCTGCGTTATACATTAATAATGAAGTTCAAGAAGTTTATTTTTG
>SCLG01000244.1:16420-32117 GCA_004367875.1 Oikopleura albicans
TAAATACTGTTAATTTGTTTTTTAATGTCTAATTTGTTCATGATGGTAATCTACAATGTTCCAAGATATGGTAAAACGTAATTTGGTTAACTCCCAGGGGGAAGAATTTTTTAACATTTATTTTACAGTATTTGCGTGATTGAGTTGAAGTAGAACCTTTGTTCTCATGATAAAACACACAAAAAAAACAATAAAATTGCTGTTGTAAAACGTATTTTATAGCGTTTTCTCCGAAGTTTGTCAAAGAAAATTATGAGAAAGAAAACTGAATTTGATATCTGTTCTAAAATTTGTTTGGGGTGCTCTGTCTTCGAAGCGGGGCTGAGTATGCGCGTGTAAGTTACACGGTGTAACCAGTCCCATGACAGAGCAGACCCGCGAAACGGGCTGGGTATGTGCGTGTAATCTGTCCCATGACAAAGAAGCTCCGCGAAGCGGGATGAGTAAGCGCGCGTAACCAGTCCCATTACAGAGCCGCGTAATTACACTAATCCAGTATATACAAGGCCAAACGCGTCTATCACAAAAATAAATTGATTCGCCGCTTTAGGTATACAATTATGAGGCGCGTAATGCACTTGTTTTTTTTTAATTTTTTTCAAATATTAATTTTAAGGACCGGTTAGTTATGTTGTTTACAAACTGCACGTTGTGGGAAAACGCTATAAAATTCGTTTTATAACAACGATCACAATATTTTTGTTCCGTTCTATAATAACAACAGTTCTACTTTAACATAGCATGATTTTTAATTTCATTAAAATCCGAGCCAATCCCCCACGTCAATTTGAACTTGACACAAAATGAAACTTCTCCGGAGCATCAATTGAACATCGTTAGTGATATCGACTTGCTTTTTTCGGCTACATATTTCTACTTCAACGGCGCAATTTCTTATAAAGTGATTTTCAGATTATACACGACTGTGATGCATCAAGTAAAACATTTGGACCAGATGAAATTGCTCTCACTGATTTGGTACCACCCAAAGATGTCGACGAAAAACAACCAAATGCTATCGAAAAATGGCGACAACAAGCTCGACAAGAAATCAAAACAAAGGTAAAAATGCAACAACATATTATATTATTATGTTTAAACGACATTTAGGCATCACAGTTGAGTCACTCGAAGTCACATTCAAACAACAAAATAAAACAAGTAAAGGGAAATATCAAGGAGTTTTCGGCAAGGGTAAACAATCGATTTTTGCAACCAAATTTTTTTAGAATTTTCGAGAATATCTTTCGATTGGCTTTTCTTGATATTTTTATTCGGTTTAATTTTAAGAATAAAGTTGAAAATAAGTATCATTTCGATGTTTAACCTGATAAGGGCCAATTGGCGTCAATTCACGCTCAGAGGAAGAAAATATTGAAAGAAGTCATACGTATTTTGCAGGACATGCCTAGCGATAACCCCTCGTCGCCGACTGCTAAAAAATGGCTGTTGGATTACGCAAATTATACGGACAGTCTCAAGGACCTCGCCAAAGAACTTTCGGCTCAGTCGGAAACAATTGTACACACCGAACCCCTAATTGGTATGTTTCAAAACGAAAACAGGTCAATTAAACGGCTCAGACGCAGACTTTTATGTCGATCTAGGTCAAATGACAATAGATCATTTCCAGAATGTATTTTTTGTGTCGTTATGGTTCGGTTTTGTAAATTTACTAGCCTACAGGGGGGTAGGTTATAAGGTCAGCCATGTGTACCGTTATAAGGTTAAGTCAGTTTTTTCCATGAAAATCATGTCTTTTTTTCACTTTTTTTGGTGAAGCCAAAAAAGTTGCTAGATTTATCTGATGAAACAAAATTTGTACTATTCGCAATTGGAGTTTTCTTCGCCCGAATATTTTCCGGTCATTGAGCAGTAATTTAGGTGATGCAAATCAGTTGCTTGATGAAACGGCAAAGATCAATTCGTCACTTTTCGCCTTGGCCGAACATGAACGGCGCCCAACTGAAGAGAACTCGACCGAGCCGAAAAATCTGGCTCAAAATAAACTAGAAAATAATAAGCAGCAGAGAAATAAAACGGCCGTAATCATCAAACGCCGTATAAAGGAGAAATTAGAAGGACGGGATCCCGATGCTACTGTCCGGAAATCCGTCAAAGATCAGGTAGAAATTTTGATATATCATCATATGTAGTCACTCAGGTCGTTTTTTTTTTGAGGACAACAAAAAAAATTACTTTTTTGGAACGAACATCGCGGGAAAAACGAGACAATTTTTCATTTTGGCCTAAAAAAGTTACCGAATTTTTTTTCGAAAACACGTCAATCTAAAATTATTTGAAAGGTTTCTCATGTCGTGTCCGAAGCTCGAGCAATTCATAATCTGGCCTTGATGTACGAAGGATGGACAAGTTGGGTTTGAATTTGGAAAATCACAAATTTCGAAATCACAATTTTCACCTTTAAAATTGCGATTTGGAGGTTCAATCGAATTCGGTTAAAACATCTACAAAAAAGCACTATGGCCAAAATCACTGGAGGATTATTGCATTTTGTTCTTTCGTTGTTTTTTATATTATAACTGTTTCTTTGTATGGTGAAGCTTTTTTTTATTTAGCTCCGTTTAGTATTGAAACGCAAAGGATTGAGCCTAATTGGTCATTATCATCCTTAAGTCAAATTAACACGTTTTTCGTCAATTGAAAATGCGGTCAAATTAACGAATACATCAGATGGCCGTTTTATATTTTTAAATTAATTATTTGACCTATAAAACACATACAAATTAAAAGGGTGCGTCGTTATGTTTCACTTTCTCCCGCCCTTGCTTTTATGTTTTATTTTTTTGAGAAAATATTTTCCCTTAATACATATCTATATATGTAAAGCCCTACCCGTTATGTTTCACTTTTTCACACTCGGGCCATTATGTTTCACTATTTTTCGAATTTGTTTGTGAAACATAACGGCGCACCGTGTGTAACATCATTAGAATTTAAGTACAGTACCCATTCCCTTCAAACAAGTACTGACAATGCGTGCTAAAAATTCTTTCAAATTCTTGTCCCGATAATTTACATATTTTATAATCAATGAAATACGGCTTAGATTGTATTTAAAAAAAACGGTGGCATTTTATGTAGCTAGCGGGTGGAGCTATACGTTGTAACATATGGAAAATCGAATTACAGGGGGGTTGGTAATAAGGTCAGCCATTTGTGCCGTCAATTCAGTTTTTTTGCACTAAGGTCAAGTCAGTTTTGTTGAGTATCATGCTTTTTGGGCAAAAAATGTCTTTTTGTGGAAAACTTTTTTTGGTTGGTTATAAGGTCAAGTCAGTTTTTTCAACGTGCATTAAGGTCAAGTCAGTTTTTGTGACCTTGACCTATTAACCAACCCCCTGTAAAATTTTACTTAGTCCACATCATCGAATGTTAATTTTTAACGTGTTCTCTTCGGCATTTTGGTATCCTGTATTTAGGAAGATTTTCTAAAAACAAATCGATCGTATACTCCTTTAAAAAATCATAAGTATGTACAGTCCCGGCTTTCAAATTGTGCACCCTCAAATTGTGCACGACTGCCAAATTGTGCACTTTTTCAGTAAAATTTACGTGACTGCCAAATTGTGCACGTTTTTTCAGACTGATGTTTTTGCAAACGACCTTCAAATTGTGCACATTTTCCAGACCAATGTTTTACAAAACGACTTTAAAAGTGTGCATTTGTTTCATTTGTTAGGCCTACCAGACAAACTAAAATCNGGTCTTCAATTTTTTTGAAAATGGTTATAAGGTCAAGTCATTTTTTTTCCGTGCATTAAGGTCAAGTCATTTTTTTCGAGCTTGACCTTATAACCATACCCCCCTGTACTTTTACACTTTTTTTCTATAAAATAGTGTCTTTTTAACATTTTCTGGAGTGAAGACCATAATTTTTTGGGGAAAATCAAATCAAAGAAAAATTTTTTTTAATGGCATTAAGGTCAAGTAATCTTTTTTGAAGTGCATTAAGGTCAAGTCATTTTTTTCGGGCTTGACCTTATAACCAGACCCCCCTGTACTCCTTTAAAAATTCAAAATTATGTAGTAATGTTCAGTAAAAAAGCACACTGTAATTTGTATCTTTACTAACATGATATACTAACATACTTGTTAGCAAAATATATGTCGTTAAATATTTCTTTATTTAAATTTAATAGTATTAAACACTAAAAAATGAATTTTGAACTTGTTTTTCATTCCAGAAGTAGATTTCCGAATCTGGTTTTGAGTATTTGGCGTGGCCAAGTATTCTGAGATTTATTTTTCAATGTTTTTTTTTATTTTAAATATTTACATTTACAATGTATGTCTCTTGGACGTTTGAATTATGCAAATATACAGTTTCGTAACTCGTTTTTCAAATTAAGGATGACAACTACAATATTTTTAATTAATTTTTTTCTGAACATGTATAAGTGAACTAATGTTATCTAAGTTAAATATCAATTTGAACGTAGATTATGTAGATTCAAAAAATCAGTATATTTTTCGTTTGTTCAGGCACTCAATCTCTAGACATAATTTTATTTTATTTTATTCACTATTTGCGATTTGTCATAATCGATAGTTAGCGACGTTTTAGCCTATTCTGGTTTTATTATATCTCGAGTATTTGTTTTAATTGGCTTTAAAGTGCCAGGGGCCAAATTGAACGAATTGAAATGCTTCACTTTGATAGTCAGATAAATTTGTTTTCGGAAAACACCGGTTATGTAATCAAAGTGACGAGAGATAAAGAAAATATAATAGTAAATAAAACCTGTATTTTTAACTCCCAGGGGGAAGTGCGTGTAAATAGACACGCAACTGGTTTTTTCGTCGATTTAAGGCATATGGAAGACCCGTAGGTCAAAACGAGTATTGCTGACCTCCCCCCTCAACTTTTCGAAAAAATTACATTGACGGTATTTTTTTTGCGTCGGTTGGAGATTTCAAACAGCTCTCTAGGGGGCTGTTCAATTATTGTGAATTTTTGAAGTGCGTGTTTATTTACACGCATTTTCCCNCTACGGGTTCCCAAAAACTCCTTCCCCCTGAGAGTTAAAATACACTTTGGCTCGGAAGACGATTCTGGTATGGATTTCTATAGTGCCGAAGTAATGAAAGAAAAAAGTATATTTTGAATTATAATTATGCTCTAAATATCGCTTGGGTCGTTCTTCACATTTTTTTACGATTTGGTACGTTACAACTTCTATTTTTAGACATATTCCGAACTTTGTCTAAAAATTTAATTTTTAAGTTCCAAATTAGAAAAATTTAAAGTCCAAAAAATAGCTCATTTTAAGACTTTTGCTCAATTTTCCCGACGTTTGATTCGGCGCATGTACTCAGGTAGCTATTTAACCCAGGGAGAAAATGTACAATTAAAATCTAAAAAAAATAAAAAGGTTGATTTACTTGTGTGATTTGCCAAACACATGACAATTGAACCCAGAATGTCCATTGGGAGTTCTCAATCCTTTTGCATATTAAATACCAATTCTGAGGAAAAAGAAACTAGTTTCTGTTGCCATTTTTTAAGCGCGCGACAAAATATTATTAATGTAACATTTTTTAATCTGTATTTTTAATAGTTTTTTTTTTGTGTTAATTTTTTTTTGTTTATTCAGAATTATAAAAAAACGAGACAAAGAAAAAATCGTAACGTTTTTATAATGAGTTATCCGAACTGAGCAAATGCACTGGGATCCCGATCAATGGGTAAGTTCTTTGAAGTACTTTTATACAGTTAAATTTTTATATATTTAAATATTATATTATAAAGTTTATATTATAAACATTGAATTAAACAGGAAGTAAAATTTGTATAGTTTATGTATACATGTATATACAGTATATCGGTTTATTGAATTCAGACGATTGAATCTTTATTTCCAGATATTTAGCCAATTCCAAAAATAACAACAGACCGATTCAGATGGTGCCCTATAAAGGCACATAGACTATGTGACATAGTCATAGAAATGATGGTCCACAAATCTAAAAGGAATCTGTAAAATGTTTTTTTTGTAATTTAATGACATTCAATTTTTACCGAAATATTTTAGTCTTATCGAGCTGAGGGCGGGAAGCATATCGTGGTGTATAATTCGACAGCACGAAAAGTTCTTCGAATAATTAAAGCAGAGCCCGGGGAGTTTGTTTCTGCCGAAGCCGACCGAAATGAAATCGAACGACGTCTTAAGTTCGAGAAACTCGTAATTGTAAGTTACAAGGCCAGAGACAAAAGATTGTAGGTCTATACGGTATAGACCTTATTGAGTCAATATAGTCTATACCAATGAACCCCCCCTGGCACATTTTTTTTTCTGTAGAAATCATTTTCTAGAGTGAAGACCATAATTTTTTCGGGGAAATCAACCGTCAAAATTAAGCACTAGACCATGTGGGACAAAAAAATATCTCCCACACGAGGAATCGAACCCGGGCCGCCGGGGTGAAAATCCGGAACGCTAACCACTTCACCAATCATTTTCCAGAGTAAAGACCATAATTGTTTGGGGGAAATCAACCCCCAAGCTTAAAATCCGGAACGCGAAGTAATAGACCATGTGAAAAAAAGTCAATTTTTTTTTAAAGTGTTTTGTGATCAAAATATTTGAAATCATGTCATTTACTTTTTTTGGATGAAAACCTCCAATTAAGGTCAAGTCACTTTTCTTAGAAAAGTTTTCTAATCTTGACTTAATCACCAACAAGGCCTGTATTTTTCAATGAAAATCATCTAGAGTTTAGATTCTACACAATTGCAATTAAGCTTTTCTTCGATTCTTTACCGGCATATTTTTTATGTTATTTCTTAAGGGCCCAATATGTGCAGATTACGGGTTCAAAGCGGATTCTGGGACACTCGTCTGGTTGCCAAAAAGTTTTGTGTCAAAGTTGTCAAAGCGGATTGAAAAGGACAGGCCAATTGCCAGGCGCAATAAGGTGATACCACCCGGCGATCGCTATGCAGTACTACAGCTTGACTTCTGCAATTCGATTAATCAACCAAATGTGCCAAATATTGCACTTGAGCTTAAGCCCAAGGTAGGATTACCGATATAGAACATTTACATTACAGACTCTTTTGAGGCTTTTTTTTTTGGTGAAAACCTTTTACTTGAGACCTTTTACCTAACCACCTTCTGGCAAATAAATGATGACTATTGTTAGTGCGGTTGGATTCCAGAAGGTCGCGTGGCCTGCCAATTCTGTTTGCAACAGCTCGAAAAAATTCGCCGTGGTAAATATGAGAGTCGTTCGGCTTACTGCCCGGTTGATTTATTTTCTGCCCGTCTTGACCGTAAGCGGTTCGCACTCGCCCAACTCATTCAAAACCCCCAAAACAATTTGCGTTTTTTTATTGATGGTAAACTTATTTATTCGATGGAGACAATGGAAGAGCTTGGAAGTGCTGTTTGTGCCAAACACTCATCAGGCCAACTAGATGAAGTCTGCGGCCTTGGGGGTGCCCTTGAAATTGTTCTTGATCAATTATGTAATTGCCTTGGCTCCAGGTGCCAGAAAAAGGAAGAATTTTGTCAGGTTTAGCCCCAAAAACATATTTTCGATACATGTCGACGATACATATCGACGATACATGTCCTATAAATATTTTTTTACAATTAACTCCCAGGGGGAAGTGCGTGTAAATAGACACGAAACGTGTTTTTTTCGTCGATTTAAGGCATATGGAGGCACCGTAGGGCAAAACGGGTGTTGGTGACCCTCCCTCATTTTTTCGAGAAAATTCGATTGACGGTGTTTTTTTGCGTAGGTTGGAGATTTCAGACAGCTCTCTAGGGGGCCCTGGTGGCTCAAATCAATTTCTGAATTGTCAGATCGACGTAGTTTGACGAGCTCTACAACTTGGCTTTACCAGTTTTTTGAATTATTGCGAATTAATGTGATTTTTTTAATCGCGTGTTTATTTACACGCATTTTCCACTTACGGGTTCCCAAAAACTCNAAACACTCATCAGGCCAATTAGATGAAGTCTGCGGCCTTGGGGGTGCCCTTGAAATTGTTCTTGATCAATTATGTAATTGCCTTGGCTCCAGGTGCCAGAAAAAGGAAGAATTTTGTCAGGTTTAGCCCCAAAAACATATTTTCGTTACATGTCCTATAAATATTTTTTTACAATTAACTCCCAGGGGGAAGTGCGTGTAAATAGACACGCAACGTGTTTTTTCGTCGATTTAAGGCATATGGAGGCACCGTAGGGCAAAACGGGTGTTGGTGACCACCCCTCATTTTTTCGAGAAAATTCGATTGACGGTGTTTTTTTGCGTAGGTTGGAGATTTCAGACAGCTCTCTAGGGGGCCCTGGTGGCTCAAATCAATTTCTGAATTGTCAGATCGACGTAGTTTGACGAGCTCTACAACTTGGCTTTACCAGTTTTTTGAATTATTGCGAATTAATGTGATTTTTTTAATCGCGTGTTTATTTACACGCATTTTCCACTTACGGGTTCCCAAAAACTCCTTCCCCCTAAGAATTTTATATAGAGTCAAGTAAGTGTAATAAGGTCAAGTCAGTTTTTTGGATTTGACCTTATAACCACACCCCCTTTATTGTCGTCAGGTAATGAGCCCTAATAATCATTTCATTGTTTCAAGGCGTCGACATACGAGGCAACTGAAGGCGATGAAACAGAAACAGTGAATCTAAATGGTCCATTGCGGGGAATTAGCCACCTTCAGCAATTATCTGGCCAATCACCAAATAACGTTTTAGATGCTTTCCGACGGCTTTCAAAGGCACAAGAAGATGATTTACAGGAGCCGGACATCACATGGTGCCAATCGGCACGCAAAACACAATCAGGAGACCTTAACGACGTTGATATCGTAAGTTAATGAAAATCTGTTGTTGTTGTTTTGTTTGAACCAACAATTTCTAATCGATCTCTAACAAAGATATTACAGGGGGGGTCTGGTTATAAGGTCAAGTCATCTTTTTTGCATTAAGGTCAAGTCATTTTTTGTTCAAGATAAATCATGTCTTTTTTCACTTATTTTTTTGGGTTTAAATTTAGAACTCGACATATACGTTTAGAACGACAAGGGTAAACACGGGTAATAAATTTGTTTTATAGAAATCATGTCTTTTAACACTTTTTTTTCTAGAAAATAGTGTCTTTCTAACAGTTTCCTAGAGTGAAGACCATAATTTTTTGTGGAAAATCAAATGTTGAATAAAATTTCCGGTTTTCTTCCAGCACTAAGGTCTTATTATGGAAAAAAATTTCTGGTTGGTTATAAGGTCAAGTCATTTTTTTGGAGTGCATTAAGGTCAAGTCATTTTTTCCGAGCTTGACCTTATAACCAGACCCCCCTGTACAAAATACTGAGAACGACAATTACAGGGGTGTTTGGTTTGAAGGTCAAGTCAGTTTTTTGCTCTAAGGCCAAGTCTGCTTTTTCAACATAAATCAAACTGTTAAGATGAATTAATTTTTGTTCAATATAATTGGATAATCGATGTTTTTAACTCTGTTAGAATAAATTTTGCTAAGATAACAGTTGTAATGATAACTGGTGTCGGTTTAATTAAATAAGCTGCTGATAAGATCCTACTTATAAGATCTGACATTTTGATCGCTATAAGTTATAGGCTATAAGGTCATGCCAGTTTTTTAGCATTAAAGTCTTGTCAGTTTTATATTGGACAGTTAGTTCCTTAAAGTGCAAATGCTGGCTCAGTTGTTCGCAAAATTTCTATTTGCATTCTTAATTGAAGTCAAGTAAGTTTTTTGAGCTTGACCTTAAAACCACACCCTCTGTTGCTTTTTATTACAGCTCGTGTAGTAAATGATGATGGAAAATAAATCGTTTCAATTTGGCACCCTCGGAACCCTGACTATATATTATATATACTAGGGGTTGGTTATAAGGTCAGCCATTTAGACCGTTATAAGGTCAAGTCAGTTTTTAAGAAACTTATTTGTTTGGGCAAATCTTTAAAATCAGGTCTTTCTACACTTTTTTGCTATTAAGTTATGTCTTTTTCAGTTTTTTTTTCTCAGCACTTAAGGTTTTTGGTGGAAATTTTTTTACTAGTCGGATTTTTTTCCAAAGCGCGAATGCTTAATTAAGGTCAAGTCAGTTTTTTAGACCTTGATCTTATAACCAACCCGCTGTAGTAAAGTTTATAATATGTTTATATCTAAACTGTCGATGGATTAGCTTTTCTCCAGAAAACATATATCCGGATTCGGACGGTGCCCTTAATTTTAATCATTTCAGGTGCGGCGTCATTTAATATCTGCAGCAGCAAAAGATTGTTCGTTGATCATTGTGTTCAACCCGCCAAGTATTCAAAATCCAATTCTAAATTTTCGAATGGAAATTGTTGACGTTGATTTAAAGCCAACATCGAAATTGACGGAACACGCGCAAAAAGAAATTACCAGAAACATTTTGGAAAAGTCGGACTCACTCTTCCTACCCTTAAAAACAGTTTAAAAATCAGCTTCCATTAAAAAAAAATAATAAAAAATAAACGCTCTTCTCTATCCATCTTACATTTTATGCAAAATGCTCATTGAATAATCATAATTTTTGTTAATTTTTTTTATAATTGTATTTTTAATTTAATTCCTGAAGAAAAAAAATATGTATTTTGTAGTTTCTTGATGGGCACCCATTTTCAGTGAAAATGCACGTTTTTGGACACGCGTTTTTCTGAAAAAGGCTTTTCTTAAAAACGTACATATTACATACGGTAAGTAACATACCTACATAAAATAGGTTCTCGTCGAGAAGCCCCTGAGTGTAGAATTGTTTGGAACGCTTTTAACCAATCACATTACTCATTTGAAATTAGAGATTTGTTACTTAGACTATAACTATAGATCTTGTTCCCTCTTAAATGATTTTTTTAATCACATAAATTTTTCGAACAAATGGGCCAATCATATGTATCAACGCATAATTTCAAATAAGGGTATTTCAAAAAAGTTTATATTTATTTTAACCCTTGAACTCATATTGTGGAAAGTCCAAATTGTTATTAAAAAATGCGTTTTTTGTATTATTTATTTTTGTTTTCCATTCACGAAATGTTATGACAGTTCAAATCATCATATGCTATAATTCATAGCCGTACTAAATATAAAAAGAAATCAGACACTAGTCGGACGTGTCCATATGGATATATCACGTGTTAAGGGAGGTTTTTAAGAGTTTAAAGTAGTACAGGGGGTATGGTTATAAGGTCACAAAAGGTGACCGCTATAAGGTCAAGTCATCTTTTTTGCACTAAGGTCAAGTCATTTTTTTCCAGCACTACAGATAATGGCACTGATTTTTTTTATTCTCTGACACGCTTTTTTCTCCGCACACGTCTCGCCCGAGTTCTTACTGGAGTGAGCGTCTATTACTCGTCGTCTATTGGATAATGAACGCGAGGGCAAGTACAACCTTTCTCGCTCGACGTTATGTCCTAAACGCTGCGAGCGAAAAAAATTTATTCTGGCCTAACTANGCGTTGTGGGGCGTAGCGTTGTGGGCGCAAGGACTGTATAACTTATAGATCTTTTTCCCTCCTAAATGATTTTTTTAATCACATAAATTTTTAAGAACAAGTATAAATTTTCCGAACAAATGGGCCAAAGTTACGGCATCATATGTATTAACGCATAATTTCAAATAAGGGTATTTCAAAAAGTTTATTTATTTTAACCCTTGAACTCATATTGTGGAAACTTGTCCAAATTGTTATTAAAAATGCGTTTTTTGTATTATTGTTTCCATTCACGAAATGTTATGACAGTTCAAATCATCATATGAGGCTATAGGCTATAATTCATAGCCGTACTAAATATAAAAAAAATCAGACACTAGTCGGACGTGTCCATATAGATATATCACGTGTTCAGGGAGGTTTTTAAGAGTTTAAAACAGTATGTTTTTTATTTGGTACAGGGTTTGTTTTCTTTTTTGTTAATTTTGATCCTGTTGGCGTGGTTGTTTATGGTATATTTATAACTAATGTATTTCAATATAGGCTATATTATATAGGATATGTTATATATTAGGGTGCCCGGAACTTTTTATTTCTATTGTCAAAAAATGCCCAAATCAAATACACAGGGTGCGCCGTTATGTTTCACAAAAAATAATGAAACATAACAGCACGGGCGGGAAAGAGTGAAACATAACGGCGCACCCTGTGTTAAAGGTATACAGCTAGAGTAAACGTCCTCTTGTTTACGTGTTGTTTATTCGAACCTTGCAACCCTACAGGAGGGTCTGGTTATAAGGTCACAAGGTGTGACCGTTATAAGGTCAGGTCATTTTTTTTTTTCAAGATAAATCATGTCTTTTTTCACTTTTTTTGGGGTTTAAATTTAGAACTCGACATATACGTAAAGAACGACAGGGGTAAACACGGGTAATAAATTTTTTTATAGAAATTATGTCTTTTTTCACTTTTTTGGGCTTAAATTTAGTACTCGAGATATACGTTTAGAACGACACGGGTAAAACACGGATAATAATATTTTTATAGAAATCATATCATTTTGGACTTTTTTCTTGCACTAGGGGGCTTGACCTTATAACCAGACCCCCCTGTATATAATTTAGGCTATATCATTGGAATCAGCGAATCCAGTTCTTTCGAATTAACCCCTTTCAATAAAAATCTAAAAATTAATTTCGAAAACAAAAAAAAAAGCAAAAAAAAAAAAAAACATTTTTCAAAAAGTCTTAAAAAATGCTATCGAATGGCTATTCTGATTTTTTTTCATATTATCAATGGTATTGGCTATACACAAAAGTTGCGGCACCCTATTATATACACAGGATGTGCGTTTAACCGGCCACAAACCCTTTAACCGGCCAGTGTTTGAAATTTTTTTAGTGGCCGGTTAACGGCGCCTGCTGTCTACAGGGGGGTCTGGTTATAAGGTCGCAAGGTTAAGTCAGTTGTTTGGCACTAAGGTCAGTTCAAAAAAATTTTAAAATTATGCCTTTTTACGTTTTTCATGATTCAAAATTATGATTTTACATTTGTGTCTTTTAAACGACGTAAATATAGAACGGCACGGGTAATTTTAGAACGACACATGTAAAAAAAATTCAGATTGTTATAAGGTCAAGTGAGGTTTTTCAAAGTGCAAATGCCTTAATTAAGGTGTAGTTTTTTGGGCTTGACTTTTTAAAATACCCCTTGTATATAATATACTGAGATATATTACTAAATTCATATACTAGTTAACGTCTGCCGCTGGTTAAATGTGAAAATTTTCAATCGGGAACCACATTGCCGAGTATTAAACATTGGCCCAAACAAACCGGTGCGTAACACAAATAAATAAATAAATATATTCTTCCTAATTACGTTTCTGTATTGCTGCTATTTTATGCTTTAAAGGCACGGCGTTTTTTTTCTGCTGAAATACACCTAATTAACTTCTGAACAACAGACAGAATACGCTTGTAAAGTAAGTGGAGAGTACTTGTAAAAGTGCCTTTTTATCAATTAGTGTTTTCGACATTTTTGGGATTGAAGATCCATGGTTTTTAAGGTATTGGATTTGTTCCCTAAAGTTCATAATATGAATTTCATATGAATACTTTCCAACGTTTCAGACCGAAATTAAAAACTAAAATCGACGGGTTAATCGTGTCGCCAAAGAGTACCTGCGATGATCATTACTAGACTTTATTTTTTGACCAATTTAGGTGGTAGAGTTTTCGGAAACCCACTGTAACTTGCATAAGTAACTAAAACCAATGACTAATTACCGAAAAACTTTGTCAAACGTCAACAATTTGCTTAACCCATGGAGCCATGCGTTGATGCTATTCTTACAATTATATTTGCAGGCGTTGTCCTTTTTTTCGACAAAATTATCACTTTGTTAGAAGTATTTATATGTGCTGAACTTTACCCAATTTTCGGGTCCAATTCGGGTCTTAATCTGGGCCAAAACCTTGGGTTGGGTCCACTTTAATTTTGTCCGAACTC
Source organism: Oikopleura albicans (assembly GCA_004367875.1). NCBI lineage: Eukaryota > Metazoa > Chordata > Appendicularia > Copelata > Oikopleuridae > Oikopleura > Oikopleura albicans. The sequence continues at coordinate 30,394 of SCLG01000244.1, forward strand.
AGTAAGGTCCAATTTGGGTTGGGTTGGATCCACTTTTTTACAATTTTGCCAACCTCTGCACACAATGTTTCTGAACTTGATATTCGATCGAAAACAAAATAAGATACAGTCCTTACTTCTAATACGGACGCACTCAATACGGACGGTGCTTCCAATACGGACGCTATTTTCGAGAATCAAAAACGTCCGTATTGGAAGTAAGGACTGTATTTAAAACACAAACTGTACGTCGATATTATATCCAAAAAGGAAGGTTATGAGAGTACCTTTGAAAAATAAATACAGTCCTTGATTCCATAAGGGGCGGTTCCATAACGGCTGTTTATCCCATAACGGCTGCTTTTTTCGAGAACCGAAAACGGCCGTTATGGAATTAAGGACTGTAATAAAGAAAGGCGTGGATCAGTCGCTCCAAAAAACGGATAAATGTCCCCGAGAAATGTCTGCTGTTTTAGGTTTTGATAATAATTATACCACGAAACGTATTTTCTCTAGGCTCTCGGATCATTACGGTACAAAAATTGCACGTAAAAACAGTTTAACAAATTTTTTGCCGACAAATTGTGACAGCGATTTTTTTTTGTTATTTAATTTTGAACACATTTTAACCATTAAAAATTTCTATAATTTTTTGGCCAATGAACTTGATGGTAGTTCGTAACTGCACACAGACCTAAACCAACTAATAAAACAACCAAAAAATATTATTAAAATGCACTTTCGTAATTTTGGGTTTTCTTTGTAAACAACGATACAGTATCTTCGATACCCGTCCTTAATCCGCGCAGTGTCCCAATCATTGAAAATAATTGACAGGCATCTTGTCTATTTAAGACACCACGTAAATTTTGTGGGAAAGGATATTAAATTAACAATGTTGTAAAATTATTGATATTTTTGATAATGGTCGGTTCTATTTTCTCCCCAAATTTGAAGAAATTTTGGAGCGTTTATCGGACATCCAGGGTTTTCGTCAAAAATTCATTTTTATAGATTGAGGCTTTGGCTTCCAGGCTATTATAGAAAATTTTTTCTGAAATTTTTCTAAAATTGCATCTGAGTACCGAAAATTTCTACTGGCACTAGAATTGAGGCACTAGTACTTGCAGATGCAATTTTGGGCACCAGGTGACCTAAATGCCTGAAACTTCGCACATGTACTAAATAAACATCAGCGAAAACGATGGTGGTGCCCAAAATGTCACGTGACACCTCGGGGTCAAATTACACGAATTTTAAAATTGCATGCTAGAGGTAAGGCCAGTAGAAATTTTTGGTACTCAGTTGCAATTTTAGAAAATTTTCAGAAAAAAATTAAAAAATTTCTATGATAGCCCGGAAGCCAAAGCTTCAATCTATAAAATGATTTTTGAAATTTTTGACGAAAACCCTGGATGTCCGATAACCGCTCCAAAATTTGCTTCGAAGTTGGGGCGTCCTAAAATAAAACCGACCAATGTAGTATGCGATATCATGTTTCTGTCGGTTAACTTTCCTACTAATAAACTTTTGTTGGGTGAACGATAGTTAAAACATCAATTAAACGTGTTTCAGCATACATTACACCACCTACCTGCTAAAAGAAACAGTTAATTATTCCACGTACGCACTACCTGCTTAAAGTTATAGTTCCGTCTATCTGTTTCTTAAACCAGGTAGTGCGCAGGCGGAAAAGTGACTGTTACTTTAAGCAGATAGGTGGTTGTTTTATTTACATTTTTTTT
>SCLG01000244.1:37551-54478 GCA_004367875.1 Oikopleura albicans
TTGGCTTTACCAGAATTATTGCGAATTATTGTGATTTTTTTAAGTACGTGTTTATTTACACGCATTTTCCCCCTACGGGTTCCCAAAAACTCCTTCCCCTGAGAGTTAAACAGGTTAAACTTGATACTCATTATTTAATCTGTTTTCAACTTTTAGAGACCGTACACATTTGCTTGTAATCAACTATCTTACCTCTCCAGATAATTTATATTTTTCCGTCTAATCAGCAGATAAACAACCTTAATTGAAATAAAAACAAGAAATATTTTTTATTTCTTAAATAATTTTTTCAGGTTTAGAGAATATGAAATATCCAACGTTTAAAAAAGGCGAGGATGTTGAAGATTTTCACGGGACGAAAATTCCGGACCCCTTTCGATGGTTGGAGTCGCCCGACGCCGACGACACCAAGGATTTCGTCGAAAAACAAAATAAAATTTTTGCCGAATATCAGGGCACCATGGAAAGCCGAAAGGAGTTATTGGAGAAAATGAGAGAAGTTTACAATTATCCAAAGTATGGATGCCCAAAAAAACATGGCGATTATTATTATTACAGGAATGGGGTGATCTTCTTTGGTCGCTTTTTTTTTCGCAGGTCCTCGAATTTTTCTGAGCGCCACGTTTTACGAGTTATCCACCTAATTTTTTTTTTAGCTGAAAGATACAACCCTTGAAAAAGTATTTAACGGAGCACTTTTTTCGATTTAGGTCAAGGTCACCCATAACCTAGTACCTAAAATATAGTGATAATTCGAGTTTCCGGCGCTTCCGGCTGATTTCTGGCTGACCTTGACCTAAATCGAAAAAAGTGCTCCGTTAACTCCGTTTTCAGGGGTTGTATCTATCACCTAAAAAAAATTAGGTCGATAGCTCGTAAACCCGAAGCGTGGCGCCCTGCAAAAGTCCAGGACCTGCGAAAAAAAGCGACCTTTGGTAATTGATTTTTGGCTTGTCATTTTTGAGATCTAAATTTTAAATATAATTATCTTTTTTGCGCGTCTTCGAGAAATATAAAATTTATATTCTAGGAAGAAAACGCCAAAAAAGTAAAATTATGCTTAACTCCCAAGGGGAAGTGCGTGTATATAGACACGCAACTTGTTTTTTCCGTCGATTTAAGGCATATGGAGGTCCCGTAGGGCAAAACGGGTATTGCTGACCCCGTCAACTTTTCGAGAAAATTCGATTGACGGTGTTTTTTGCGTAGGTTGGAGATTTCAAACAGCTCTCTAGGGGGCACTAAGGTCAAGTCAATTTCTTTTGAAGTTTATGTGTTTTTGGAAGAATCTTGGAAATCATGTCTTTTTACGCTTTTTTTTGGATGTAGACCAAAAACAACTAAAAACCAACCGGTTTGGAAAAAAATCACCATTAACCACGAGAATTTCATGTTTTTTGGCTCTGGTATGCTGGCCTATTGCTCCGCAAGCCAGATTTTGCAACCATAAATAAAGCTTGCATCAGCGGTCATTTTTTAAAGTTACCAAAATACGTCCATGTGCTATTCATTCGAACCGCAAGAGTTCATTTACAGTCCTCGTCCCCGAAACGTCCCAAAATGTTTTCTAAAAACCGTTAAAAACCTTCATTATTACAAATTTGCTATTTAGGTGATAAAAGTGGCTTTCAATATCAGTACAGTCCTGGTCCCAAGTAAAACAACCATACCACAATATTTTTTTATTTGATAATGTTCAAAAAAATCTTTCATAGACGTTTGCTTTGTCGGTTTTTTGGGTATAATTACTGTATTTTTAGCGGTTAAAACACACTTTCAAGGGTTGGGACGTTTCGAGGACATTGAAAAAATAAAAGAAAACTGGGACGTTTCGGGGACATTGGGACGTTTCGGGGACGAGGACTGTAGTTGATATCTGAAAATAAATTAAGTCATAAATATATTAGTGAAAAATATANCGCGTTTTTCTGGATCAAAATAAACTTTCCGAGGATGGAACGTCGGCGATTCGAATAGCTTCTTGGAACAAGCAGGGCTCAATTTACGCCTACGGCCAATCCGACAAGGGCTCCGATTGGGTCACTATCAAATTCCGCAAAGCGGACGGCGAGGAGTTAAGCGATCGTATTGAAAAAGTCCGGTATTCGGGACTGGAGTGGATGAAAGACGGCTCGGGAATTTTCTATAATTCGTATCCACAGCAGACGGGTGTCACGGACGGTACCGAAACAACCGGAAATGAAAATCAACTTCTATTTTTTCATAAATTGGGGGATGAGCAAAAAGATGACATTCAAATTGCGGCCTTTCCTGAAGAACCCTTATGGATGTCGGGTGCCGAAGTGTCAGACTGCGGCAAATATATTATTCTGGGAATTGCGTAAGAATCCATGTTTTTTAACATTTCATACTTTGTTTAGATTGCTTGTTAACTCGTAGAGTATTCAGGGTAGATTAAAAAGAATAAAACTAGAATAAACTGGTACTGCTGAACTAGAAATCTGCCTATAGAATATACAGTCCCGAGTCAGGACTCCCGACCTTCCAGTTGTGCAATTTGTGTTTCCAAAAAACGTGCACAACTAATCAGTTGCTCATAATGGTGCATGTTGATGTGTTTTTTTGCTTGATTGGTTTATCAGACAACTTTTTATTTGATAGTCTTGGTAGCCTCGCAAATGTTCTTGAAAAAGTGCACAACTAGGAAGTCCTACACAACTAGAGGATGCGCAACTGGAACTGCGGGACTGTATGTTTATTACTATTTAGGGCACAAGCTATTTTTATCAAGCATTGTCAAGTTCATTTGACCACCAAATTCTAGAAATGTTTCAAATTATCTAGAACAAAAACAAAGACGTTATAGCCGTGCAAGATTTATTTATTTTTTCCTGTAAAATTTACAATAATCTTTGTATATAATATAACGTTTTAATTATTATCAAGGATTGTAACTTCTAAAAAGTAGTACAGGGGGTTAGTTATAAGCTCAGCCATTTGTGCTGTTATAAGGTCAAGTCAGTTTTTCACTTTTTTGGGTGTAAATTTAGAACCACACGGGTAAACATTTGTTTTTATAGATATCATGTCTTTTTCACCTTTTTTGAGTGTAAATTTAGAACTTATTGTTGAAAAACAATTCCAGGTGGTTATAAGGTCAAGTCAGTTTTTTCAAAGTGCCTTAAAGTCAACTCTGTTTTTTGCCCTTGACCTTATAACTAACCCCTGTAGTAATAAGTAGTAATATTACCCTATATGGCTCCACGAGTTAATTATTTCAACATATCAGGTGCTAATGTAAGCTCTTGTGTATGCCAGACTGAGACTGAACTGGCATAACAGTTGATGATTACGGGGATCGAACCCGGGAGCTCTCCATCTTTTTTTGGAAAATAAACCAAAAATGCCCGAATCGTCAAACCATAAAACAATGTTTCTTCTCATTCTTTCATAAACAAGTTTAAACAAAAACGCAATCGTTACTTATTTTTCCACGTTAAGTTAACGTCGTTAACTCCCAGGGGTCACATTGTGGCGATCCTCACAAAGCGGCCTATTCGCCGCAAATCTCATGAAAACGGGGTCAAACCAAATTCGATGCCGAATTTTTTTATTGGTCTAGTTTGATTCAGCATGTTTGAATACCCCATAAAACACTATTTTCGAATAATTTTTAACTTTCAAAACAGTCATAACGGGGTTTTGTGACGATCGTCACAATGTGACCCCTACGGGTTAATGTCAGAAAATAGTTTTCAACAATCATCTTTTTCAAATGAACTTTAGAACTTTGTTTCCTTCAGGTAAGCAGTGTAGCTAAAATTATACTTAACTGTGGCTTATTTTTCACAATTTTTGGTTAAATTAATTATCGGAAGCCCACGATTCAGAGCAAGTTTTTGGTGTCTCAGCGAAATTGTGATTTCTCAGCACAGACTAATTTGGCGAATGCACGTTTATAAATATGAAATTTTAATTTTATATCTTACCGTGCAGAGCTACTAATCTCAATTTCTCCGCCTTAGTTGGGCAGAACTGTATTTCGGGAAAATTTTGGAAGACAATGTCTTTCGGGGAAATTCAAAGGAATTTCCTGCGCCTGCCAGAAATTTTGACGTTTCAGTTTGGAGTTGGTATATAAAATTATTTTTCGATGGTACATTCGCCAAATCAAACTGATTATTTTTTAACTAGCCCAATCAAATATATTAGCGATGTGCGATTTTTGGGTATTCTATAATAATTTTGTCGTGATTCCTTCTATTGTGTATTAGGCGAGGTTGTGAACCAACCAATCGTGTTTGGTTCTACAAAATGGAAGATGGCCAGATCCCAAAAACCGATAATGGTATTCTGCCCTGGAATAAATTAATCGACAATTTTGACGCCAAGTATGAATACATTGCAAATAACGATAGCGAGTTTTTCTTTTGCTCGACTTTGGATGCACCCCGAAAACGCATCATTGCCATTGATGTTGAATCCGGCATTCAACGCGAAATTCTCGCCCAGCATCCGACCAATGTTATTGAAGGTATATGCACTTTAGGGAAGCGTATATATAAATAAACTATACAAAAATAAACTCCTGTGGACCACACAATTAATCCTTAAATTACACGGGCTTCATTTAATTCTTCAGCCGGACACTGTAACGTAGGGTGCCCTTTTTCCTTCCGCTTTCAAAAACTGCCCAAATCAAATAAATGGACATACTAGGGTATAGAGATCCACTGAAGAAAAACTTCATATAGAGGACCTCCGAATTTTAACTCCAAGGACCCTAAAAAGTTTTTTAAGTTCAGTTATATACTATACAGGGGGTTTATAGGGGGTTATAATATAGGGGTTATAGGGGGTTTATATACTATACAGGGGGTTATAAGGTCAAGTCATTTTTTTGCACTAAGGTCAAGTCATTTTTTTCCAGCACTAAGGTCAAATCAATTTTTTTGAAGTATGTGAAGTATATGGAAAAAATCTTTGAAATCATGTCTTTTTACGCTTTTTTTGGATGATGACCTCCCCCCGAAACCAGACGCTCTTAAGTCCTAGTTTTACCCTTTTTTTTGTCCAATTTATACCTTTTTTGTCCAACTTTTACCTGTTACCCTTTTTTTGTCCAATTTATACCTTTTTTGTCCAACTTTTACCTGTTACCCTTTTTTTAAACGCTTGTCCAACCCGGTTCCAATTCCGACCCGCGGGTAAAACTCGCATAATTTTTTGCCCGAAATTCGTTACCGGGCTTCCTGCGTCTCTTATTTTTTTTATATTTATATATTTTATACTCTCAAAAGCTAATGATTATTTCATGGTTGAGTATTTGGAGGATGTTAAATCCGTTTTGCGAATATATGAGCTGAAAACGGGCGACGAAGTCTGTAAAGTGCCAATTGATATCGGAGCAGTCGGAAGCATTTCCTGCAGGCGAACTTCAACCGAAATGTTCTTTTCTTTCACCTCCTTTTTAACCCCCAACACCATTTACAGCTGTGATCTTTCCGACATTACCAACGTAAAACCGACGGTTTTCCGCGAAACCGACGTGAAAGGGTTTAATGCCGCCGATTTTGAAACGCGTCAAGTGTTCTATAATTCAAAAGATGGAACAAAAGTGCCCATGTTTGTTGTTTCTCGAAGCGGGTTAAAATTGGATGGCTCGTCGCCGTGCTTACTTTACGGATATGGCGGGTTCAATATTTCACTTTTACCAAGTTTCAGTTCCATTCGTCTACCGTGGCTCTCGAATTTTGGTGGCCTTTTTTGCATTGCCAATATTAGAGGTGGTGGCGAATATGGACAAGGAAAGTGCTTTAAAAGTCTAAATCACTACAGGGGGTTGCACATCTTTTTTCTATATAAATCATGTCTATTACAGTTTTTTCTATAACATCATGTCTTTTTAAACTTTTCCCGGCATTAAGGTCTTACTGTGGAAAAAATCAGAAGCTCAAGTTACAGGGGGGTCTGGTTATAAGGTCACAAGGTGTGACCGTTATAAGGTGAAGTCATTTTTTTTGCACCAAGGTCAAGTCATTTTTTTTTCAAAATTTATCATGTCTTTTTTCACTCTTTTTGGGTGTAAATTTAGAACGACAGGGGTAAAACACGGGTAATAATTGTTTTATAGAAATCATATCTTTTTGGACTTTTTTCTTGCACTAAGGTCAAGTCATTTTTTTGGAGTGCATTAAGCGAAGATGAAAATAAACATTTTGTTTTTCGGACAAATTTAATCGAAAACACTGTTAATTTAACCCTAGACATCATGTTAAATACCTCTTCTAGAAAAAAAAAATCATCCAAAAGTGGGCTGGTAACGAACTCTTAAAGATTAAAAACACCGCGTTTGCAACTTGGCAAACATAGGACGGTCCCGGGTTTAAGCTTACTTTAATTTAACCTAATATCATACCGTATGATTGCATGTGCTTTTAATTTATTTTTAACTCTACAGGAAAGGGTCCAGTCGTGCCGAACACGTAATAAAATAGAATAGATTGTATTTGAAATCTTCTAAAAAGAACAATAAATTAACCGTATATTTGCGGTGAAAATTTTTTAAAGCTCAAACTAAGAATGGCATGACAAGGGGATTAAAGCGAATAAACAAAATTCATACGATGATTTCATTGCCGCCGGTGAGTACCTAACCAACGAAAAATACACAGCAAAGGAAAAACTAGCGATACTGGGTGGTTCAAATGGCGGCCTTTTGGTTGGAGCCTGTCTAAACCAACGGCCGGACTTGTTTAGCGCGGGTGTCGCCGCTTGTGGCGTTATGGACGCATTGCGCTTTCAGCGTTACACAATTGGTCANTAATAACCCCTTCCCATAGATTAATAATAATTGATCACGTGATATTTCTTAATTGCGCAATTTTATGACCTCATTTCTGCTTAAAGTAACAAAAAACTAAATATTACGTAATATTTTTAAAATTGCGCAATTCAAAAGCCTGATTCCGCTTAAAGTAACAGAAAAAAGCCTGATTTCGCTTAAAGTAACACTATTTGAACTTATTTTCGATTTAACCTACGCCCTACCTGTTTAAAATAACAATTTTCGCTTAAAGTAACAGTTTTTGTGCTCATTTTGGTGTTACTTTAAGCAGGTAGGTGGTGTACCTCTTCTAGAAAAAAAAACATCCAAAAGTGGGCTAGTAACGAACTCTTAAAGATTATAGCTATAGGACGGTCCCGGGTTTAAGCTTACTTTAATTTAACCTAATATCATACCGTATGATAAAATAAGAATAATGAAATAGAATATTTGAAATTTTCTAAAAAGAACAATAAATTAACCGTATATTTGCGGTGAAAATATTTTAAAGCTCAATCCAAGAATGGCATGACAAGGGGATTAAAGCGAATAAACAAAATTCATACGATGATTTCATTGCCGCCGGTGAGTACCTAATCAACGAAAAATACACAGCAAAAGAAAAACTAGCGATACTGGGTGGTTCAAATGGCGGCCTTTTGGTTGGAGCCTGTCTAAACCAACGGCCGGACTTGTTTAGCGCGGGTGTCGCCGCTTGTGGCGTTATGGACGCATTGCGCTTTCAGCGTTACACAATTGGTCACGCCTGGGTGTCCGATTTCGGCACATCTGATAATAAGGAGGATTTTGAGCGACTAGCCAAGATTAGTCCCACACATAACATACCAAATACCGAAGACTTCCCGGCCGTTTTGGTCACGACTGCTGACCACGATGATCGAGTTGTCCCGCACCATTCCCTCAAATATTTGGCAACCCTACAAGAGACATGTACAAAAGGGACGCGACCACTTTTGGGCCGAATCGATACAAAAGCCGGTCACGGATTTGGCAAGTCGACTGAAATGGTGCGTATNGCTCGCACATTTTTTTTCTATAGAAATCATGTCTTTTTACACTTTTTACACATTTTGTAGAGTGAAGACCATAATTTTTTCGCGAAAATCAAATATTAGGAAAATTTTTTTTAAATGGCACTAAGGTCAAGTCATTTTTTTCGGGCTTGACCTTATAACCATACCCCCCAGAAACCACATGACTCGTTATTATAACGTTATAGGGTTACTTTTTGAGAAACTGAAATCTTGCCAATTCCGTCTACGCCTGATCGATTATGGGGCTACATTTTTCATTTTGTCCCGAATCTGTTATAGCTAGGATGGGTTTCGGGGAAATTTAACGAAAATTTAATCAACCGATTTTGAAAATAAAATTTTGGTCAAAGCCAATCACGTATAAAAAACATGCTGGTGATAACGGCACACATGCATTCTATTATATCTGAAACGCACACGTTTGGGAACATTTGGGAAAAAAAATTACGGCCGTTTTTCTATCTAAAATCCGCTTAACGTCCGCTTCGGAACTGGTCACAATATGGTTTTGTTTCGAACTGTTTTAGTCTGTTTTAGTCTTGTGCAACTTCTCGGTATGATAGAGTTATCGGAATGAAAATTGGCACATTGACTAAACAAAGATCGGTGATTTCACTCCTGGTGTCAATTTTGTCATATGACATATCTAGGGTGTCAAATTACAACTTGCTCGAAATAGGCTCTTTTGGTACTCATTCGATCACATTTTTCACAGCGATCATGAATATGCCATTTTAAAATTCCCAAACTTGAAATTTGACCCCCTTTTGGTCAATTCACAACCAAAAACGGGGTCAAATTACAACTTTTTTGAAATATGAGACTTTTTTATTTGGAACCGTTCAATTTAATTAGCGGAAATTAGTAAAACAATTAAGGTTTATAAACAAAAATACATTTGTGCCGTTATAAGGTCAAGTCAGTTTTTTCAGGCACTGAGGTCAAGTCAGATTTTGGAGTAGCATTCTTTTTGGGAAAAAAATCGTTAAAATCATGTCTTTTTACGTTTTTTTTTGGGATGAATTTTTTGCAAATCTATTAATAAATTAGTCTAAAGACTATTATATAAAACTATGGCCTTTTTAACGCCAGGTATATTTTATAGAAAATGTCTTCCAAAAAACGACGTTTAGAATAACTATTTGTTTCTAGGTGCTGGAAGAATATGCAGATATGTACTCGTTCATCGCAAAAGAAACTGGCGCTACGTGGAAATAAAAAAAATTATGTAGTAAATAACTATGACAGTACATACATGTTAGTTCACTTATTTAGAAACAATCTTCACTTCTGTTCACATGGCTAACAAAATAAAAGTTCATGTTATGTACATCGATTGGCCTCATTAATTGCAATCTAGAATTATAATGCGCAGTTATCCGGCAGGCTGGCCCGCTCGAGTTATTATCCGGCAGGCTTTTCCCTTTTTTCAGTTTTCAGCCTGCGCACTTATCTGGCACCGTACGGAATTAAAACCGGGTAAAACCCTTTCTCTTAATTATTTTAACTTTAACAAATAACTAGTTGGTATTCCGGAATGACGGTAAAATAAGTTTTTTATAACAGATTGATAATAAAATCTAAAAAAAACTGCCCGTTAACAGCACGAGCGGGAATTTGTTGTGAATTTTCTACAGTCCCTACTCCCAATACGGACGTTTTTGTCTTACATAAACCACGGTCTTTTTGCATTTTTGGGTATTGGCAATACCGTATTACCCTTTTCTATATTCACCCAAATATTATTTATAGTATAAACTTTATACCCATGAAAACCTTTTCCTGTATTTTAGACCTAATACATTTTTGACACGAGTTGTTCTTTAGTCGTTACTTAGAGGGACATATGTTCATTAAAAGTTTGAATTTCAAACCCTGTTTCCTTTGGCAAGTGACATTACATACTGTATGTTTATGGGATACTATCTTTGCAAATTACCCGCAGAAATGTTTTACGCATACCGGGTTATTTAGCAAGAAACAAATTTGGCAGAAAAGTTCGAACGAACCTGCACTTGAACATTACACTGATAAATTCAAATAAAAATATTATATAATTCACATAGAAGGCATGTGTTCTTATTAGTATTTTTTATTCGTCCAACATGATGCTATATTCAAGTTCCCCAAATGTTTTAAACAACTTGATAATTGCACATTTTTCTGGGCTTTTTGTTAGTAAAAGACTCGAAATGGAGGAAAGCCAATCAACAGGGTTTATTTTACCTCAATTGTGGAGGTAAGCCAATCAACGAAGAGCTTTTGTAATGAGTATGTAATTTTAACCTGAGTTCCGAAAAAAGTGTTTTTTTTTGTAAGCAAGTATATAAATTAAAAACAATTTAACGTCTCTCACATCCGATTATAAAGGTCAGCAAACCACAAAAATTGAAAAAATCTACAAAAATGTCTTTCTAAGCAAATATATCATATAATTATTTTTAAATATTATATATCATATATAATATATGGAAAGAGCCATTTTAACGTCACTCATTATCACTTCCTCACAAAAGTGTTTTTCGTAGTGTTTCTCTATGTAAGCAAATATATGATTCTGAGGTTTAACTTTTTAATTCAATAGTTCAAAATTGAAATCAATATTTTATTACTCCCGGTACCAAAGGAAGCCTGAAATGCGGTAATTGCTTTCAATACTAACAATATTCAATGAAATAATAGAAATGGAATTTCAAAAGTCAATCTTAGACTGCCAACTGTGTGGTAATAGTTTGATTAAAACCATATTTGGACAAAACTACCAAAGTCATAAATTATGACTCATAATCAGACTTTTTTTGTCGCATTTTATAAAATCGGAAGGAAAGTGACTCGGCGTATGTAATTTGGCGGTCAAAAATTGATCTAGTCGGCGTATAGGGGTTAACCAATAGTGAAAAAGATGAGCTTAAGACTTATCTGGTAATACTAACATGTATGGTTTACCAGAATTATTGCGAATTTTTAAGTGTGCAAACGTGCACATAATTTTCCCCTACGGATTATCAAAAAGGCTTTCCCCCTGGGAGTTAATGACACACCGCTCTGGCTCATTGTCAATATGAAATAAATGTTCTACGGTATCTAAAAAAACATTTCTTATTAAACACGAGTCTATTTATTACTCCAGATAGCTGGATATCTATGTTCAAAAGTCTATTTTAGCTTAACCTTCCAAGACATATGTTACATATGATATGTAACACATGTCTTGGAAGGTTATGATATGCATGATATGTCGAAAAATGTTCAATTTACTATTTGATAGAATGTGTTTCCATTGTTTGCTAAGATTGAATGTGACAAATAAAATAAAAATAGAGATATCAATTACAGTCCTCGTCCCCGAAACGTACGTCCCCGAAACGTCTAATTGTACCCGACATGTCCAGGTTGTTTTTAATTTAGTCAATGTACCCGAAACGTCCGTCCCCGAAACGTCCGTCCCCGAAACGTCCATTTTTGGCCATTTTTTGGACATTTTTTGGACATTTTTTGGAAGAAACATCCATTTTGTGTCAAAATAAATAGATGTGTAATGGTTGTTTTACTTGGGACGAGGACTCTACTGATATCGAAAGCCATTTAAAGCACTCAACTAGCCAAAATTTGTAATAATGAAGTTTTTAACGTTGAAAAAGGCCTGATGTACCCGAAACGTCTAGTTGTACCCGAAACGTCCAGGTTTTTTTGAAAAAAATTTTGGACGTTTCAGGGACGAGGGCTGTAACTCGCCCACGTGCGTGATTGTTTTTCTCAATTTTATTTTTCAAAATTGCCGGGTAGAACCTTTAGAAATAGATTATTACTTATTATAAGTAGATTATGGCATAGTAGCAATTTCCTTGCAATCAACGAAAACTGCAATAAATTAATTATCTCATTTTCAAACAACGTTGATTCTATTTCTGCTATGCCATAATGTAAATTTTAATCATAAAATTGGTTATCATACACCAGCTGTACAGTCATTTTTTAATCTACTTTTCACAGAATTGAAAGATAAATGCGTTGTGTGTAGGCGGAACATAAGAAACTATTTCGTTTCTGCAGCATAATTCACTGCGAAATTAGTGCGTAGGCAAAAAAATAATGATGGTGGTGTACTTTATTTCGATAAAAATTCATGATTCAAAAATAAATTTTTCATCGTGTCAAAAATTGCATCAATTAAACCAAATATAGACTTTTTTTATAATGAAGAGTAATTAATGGTCTAGTGGCAGCGCGCTCGCTTTCCACGCCTAAGGTTCCGGGTTCGAACCCGGCCAGATTTTTTGAACAAAAATGTGTCGAGCGATTAAATTTATTGAATATTTTCATCAACTGTGTGTTAAATTGAATAATATATTTGAATTGTCATTGCTTTATCGGTTTAACTAAGAGAAACAATCGTACAACTTATTTCCAGGATATAAAAAAAAGGTTCGATAAAACATTTATAATACATGTGTTACCGGAAATTGTAAATTAATAGGTTAATTTTGTATTCGTAAAAGATCTAATTAACACAAAACAACTCATGTTTATTCAAATACACCTGTAAACTAGTGGTCGCACCGGGGTTAAATTCAAATTATACTATTAAGATAATTTGAGCGGTTGAGGACGACAATGTTCACAATGAATATTTAATCTCCCATAGTATAAAACTAAACTACGGGTACTCTTATTCTCATTATACCAAAAAAAGAATGAAAGTTTTATTATCTTCAATGCTCATACCAATAATTGCAATTTCAGTCGACGACTTTTTAAAAATGCCATCTCCCAAACAACATCGATACGGCGTTTACACCTTTTTCCGTATTTTTGTACCTTTGAGAAAAGTGGAAAACTAAAACCGGAATACATGGGGAATACATGGGGATACTGGTGTGGGTAACGAATGTGTCACCGACCTGAACGGGACTCGTCGTATATTGAGTTATCGGACTAGTCCACACACGACGAGTCCCGTTAAGTTCGATGACAAACTCGTTACCCACACCAGTACCTTAACTTTTTATGCGTTACTTATCTCGAGTAGAATAAGGAGGGCACTACCTGAAAACGGATAAATTTTTCTACAGGGAAAAAGTAAAAGTTTCTTAAATCACACATATGATGCAGTTTCGTGCGTCGACTACGTTGGCGAAATAAAAAAAAATGATAAAATAACACAAGTTTTCGCGCTACAGAGCATTTAAAAGTTAATTTTTTCAGGTTTTTCCGTTTTCAAGTTTCTCCGTTTTGAGGTAGTGTCATTAGGAGTCCTATTAGTTAAACTTAGGACCGAGCTTGAAAATTGTAGAATGGAAAAACCGCCGACTCGTTTTTCAACAAATCTAAACGCCATGAAGAATTAAAATGGGTCAACAAAATCGCCTAAATTCATTCTTTAACTCGAAGCGTACAAACGATTTTAATCAAGACTGGGCCTTGCATATGTGATTAAAACTCCAGGTAATGTATTCAATGTGGATGTTCTCCTACTCTAAAATTTCTACTCTGAAACCCGAAACGATCACACTTTAAGTTCAATTTTTGATTAAATAAACTAATTTATAAAAAAATTCAAACATCTATACAGTATCATAAACTCATTGGAATAATTATAGACGGCTTGGCCCTCTATTTTAAACCAATCATCAGGGTGCGCGGCTGTTAATGATTTTTATTGTTACACCACCAGTGCCGTTATCGGGTCAACATTTTGAGGAAAAATTTTGACCCGCTAACTGGTTTTGACCCGACAACGGCGCAGTGCGTAGGTGTGGTAGCCAGTGTTGAAAGCGTTGGGCAATTTTTGAGCGTTGGCCAACGCGTGCGTTGGGAAAAATTGAAGCGTTGGGACAATTAAGCGCTGGCCAACGCTTCTTTTGGGCGTTCGGAAAAATCCGCGCGTTGGCTAACGCTTGCGTTGGGCGTTGGGAAAGTTTGGAGCGTTGGCCAACGTTTCCAACACTGGTGGTAGCTGAAAAAATTTTAGTCGAAATTTTGGCACCGACTGAATCAGAAAATTTTCTTAAATGTCGAAAGGGTAAAATGTCTTAAGCGGAATACACCTACAAAAAAAGTGAAAAGTGGATATAGGGTAAAGGTAATAACGTGTACAGGTGATAAAGTGTAAAGTGGATAAAGGGTAAAATGTCTAAAAATTTTAGAAAAAATCATGTACAAAAAATCATGTATGTCAATTTTAGCTATTTTTCTTCATCGAATTTTTTATGGTGGATAATGTGAAAAAGTAATAAAGTGCAAAAGTGATAAAGGGTAAAAAAATTTTAGACATTTTCCCCTTTAGTCATTTTAGAAGTTATTCCCATTCAGTCGGTGCCGAAATTTTGACCCGATAAAGGGTGACCTGATAACGGCGCAGGCGGTTATTGAAAAAAAACGCGTGGAATGAGCACAATCCAGAAACGGACAGAGATTTAATTTTATTGAAGAAAGCGCTCGTCACACGTCAAGTGCCCCTCAATCAAAAACTGAATATCCGCAAACTAGAACTATGTAACCTCAAATTTCAAATTCCATCCATTAAATAATATTTTTTATCTCAGTTTTAAAACTATGTTTCCAACTTGGAGTAAGTAGTTCGTCGCAATAATTCAAAAATGTTCGTTGAAAAATTTGAAATGAATTAAATAATCTTAAAATAACGCAGCAGAGATCGGCACAAGGAATCCCGCGCGGGTAGAGCAGGGGTAGGGTAACACCTTTTTTACGCGGGTCAGACCCGTCTGTGACCCGGCTTTGACCCGGCACACGGGTCTGACCCGGTTGTTTGACCCGGCCCGTTTTTCGTGCTCGGGTCAGACCCGGCATTTGACCCGGCTTGACCCGCGGAAAAAAGGAAGGGTAGGGTAAGAAAAAAAATAAAATTTGCCGATCTCTGTAACGCAGAACAGTTAAAAATTGGTTTTCTATCATGATAACTTTAATTCATATTTATGAAAAGGCAGATAAATTTTATCGGAGATAATATTTATGGTTTCTTTAAGTCCGGTGCCAAACACTTTTTTGCCAGGGTTCATCAAAAGATTATCTTATCTATAATGGAATGTAATTATTATGTAAGCGCCTAGAGTCTTCAACACCTTCAAAACATTACGTAAGATAAGATATCGTTCAACAAGACCTACCATTACAATTTGGGGCATTTTTAACTTGTATCATTATTACTGTCCGTTTTTTTTTGTCTGTCTATTGCGTATATAACAAAAAAAGAGAATTTTTGGGAATTTGAATGACCATACGGTATGATTCATACAGTTACGCATGTTAGTTTTGTATAGTCGAGTTTTAATATAGAAACGCACATTTCCTACGTATCATTTTATGCTGTGCTGAGCTGTGCTGAGCTGTGCTAAGCTGAGCTGTGCTGAGCTGTGCTGAGCTGTGCTGAGCTGTGCTGAGCTGTGCTGAGCTGTGCTGAGCTGTGCTGAGCGGTGCTGAGCTGAGCTGGCCTTTCGAGCCAAAAAAAAATAATGAGCTAGCCTGTTGTGGCCTCTCCAGTCCAAAAAACAGCAGTCGAGTTTGGAGGGCCAGCCAGCGGTTGCCGATTTCTGGATATCTTATGCATTCCACTAATTTCAACGATTTTCCCTGTAATGTCTATTAACCCTCATGAACCACTGCTACACACGGTGTGTAGTTGCGGAATTAAAATGGCTCTCATTTCTTATCGAGTTCGAAAATCCTCGGTTCGTTTTGACCAGTTAAATTAAGAGGTTAATTTCGATCTATAAAACTACCACACGTGAATTTTGGAGAAGTCGAAGTTTTCTGAATTGAGCTCGCAAAAACACCCCTTCCACCACTTTTTGCGAAAAAAAAACGTAGAAATTTTAGTAAAACGCCTCCTAGCGGTTAAATAGGGTAAGTTTTCTGAGAACATAGGAAGGACCAAAAANACCTCAAACAAACCAATTTCTGTAAATAATTTTTATCGAAACTCACCCTTACTTGGCTCTCATACCTTTACTTGGCTTACTTTTTCCGCTTTGGGAGTTAAAATGCAAAAATAATTATACATGTATAGTAAAAAGGTTGATTCGTACTCTTATTGGGCGTACCGTTGTACTTGGCGGCGAATGTTTTTTTTTATTTCAAATTGAACCTTCCCTTTCTTAGAGCGCCTCCTTACCCTTACTCTATTTTTACCCTAACTTGGCGTCCCTTATATGTTGAATATATACGGGTTATGGTTTATTATTTAATGGATTTTTTATTGTGAGCTAAATACAGACATTGTTTCACATTCTCCACGGTGTACAAAAGTAGTATCTTTTGGGGCGTATCCACAGTCTACGGCAGATTCGAATGTACATTTATTACTATAAGTTTGACCATCCGAGGCGCATAAAGGATCGTATATCATGAAACAGGGCCTCCCACAAGAGCGTCGGTTACCGTGTGAGCGTCGTTTACGTGATTTACATGCGCCGTCATGAACGTGTGTTACTGATCCTCCATTGCACTCATTTTCGTAACTCATTGCACACATGCTCGCTAAAATATTTCATTAACTTGTGATCAAGTATTTTTTTAATTTCTGTTAAACTTTTCAAATCGAATAAAATGAACCCCAGGACGGCAACTGTGGGTTTATTATATACATAAACGGATCAAAAAATTCTTAAAAAATGACCATGGGAAGTAATGTTACAAATTGTATTGATTATCAGGACCCCTATCTCGAGCGAAAATATTTTTATCGAAACAGAACGACCCTTATTTAGCATTACCTACCCTTATTTAGCATTACCGAACCTTATCTAGCACAAACGACCCTTATTCAGCAGTCCCTTTTCAGCACAATACCTATAAATTAATAAAATACACCACCTAACCATTTGACTTAACACATTTTTTCCGAAAAAAAGTGTTAATTCAAATGCAAATTGTTAAGTCAAATGCAAACTGTTAAGCCACATGGGTAGTGCGTAGGTTGGAACTCTGGAAAACTTGAAACTATAAAAAAATGATATAAAACAATATAATGAACGAAAAAATTCAAAAAATTGTTATACACCGCCTGAGGGTTTGTCAGGACACTTTCTCCTTCCAAAACCGGCCTGATAAACCCTCAGGCGGCGTG
>SCLG01000244.1:55530-73431 GCA_004367875.1 Oikopleura albicans
ATTACTAATATATATTTCTTAATTAGCAATATTTTTTGTAAACAACTCCTATTACCGGGCCCTGAATGGTAAAAATCTAGGGCCGATGCCTTTTTCCATTTAGCGGTGCATGTGAGTTAACATCCAAGTTGGAAATAAATTTGGAATGCAATACGATAGATAGCTTTATTTATGTTTATTAACAAACAATAAGAGCTTATGCGGCTCCATAATCATGCTTTTGCAGACAAATCAATTTAGACGAGTTCGATCTAGGCTGTCCACGGTGCGAGGTCTGGAGTCGCTAACTTTTTCCTACAACCTCCAAAATTAATGAAATTTTGGGATCCGATGTATTCTCGGACGGAGAATCCGATCCGGGCTGAGTATGCGCGTAAAAACAATGCAATGACAGAGCAGCCCCGCAAAGCGGGGCTGAGTATGCGCGTATAACCAGTCCTATGACAGAGCAGCCCCAAAAACTTAGAAATTTTGGCCAGTGCGTTATTTTTGGACCCTTAACATATCCTGAAAGTTTAAGCGAAAAAAAAATTTCGCCAAAAATTTTTAACTCAAATCCGTGATTACAAAAGCTCTTGTCACAACGATTTCAATACTAACTCCTAGGGATCAGCTCGTGCCTTACAGGTGCATAGCCTATGGACCATGTGTAAGAGGCTCATTTATTGTGGTCGCGAAAAAAAACATTTTTGAGTTCTTCCGCGACCACACCATTTGGTCGCGAATTGTTGTGGGAAATATGGGTTCGCGACCATATGATCGCGAAATGGTGTTTTAAACAAGGTTTCGCGACCATATGCTCGCGAAATGGTGTTTTAAAAAAGGTTTCGCGACCATTTTTTTCTACTTAATTACGATCGCATGAAGTATCGTGTAAATGAGTTTTCTTAAATTTAATTAGATCTGGCAAATTGGTTAACATTTGTGTTAATGTCCCGCGATAATATAAATCATCAACCAAGACTTATTGCAGCGCTTGCCCATTGGCCTATATTGAAAATGTCAAGATAATCTCATGAGCACTGTAGAGCCGCATGATTTCTCCCAAACGTTACCCGTCTCATCTGGGATCAGAAATAATTTCCGAGAAATTGCTTTTGCCAAAAATGAACAACACAACAGAGATTTGGCAACCTACTCATCAAATTGGAACTGGCTGGGTGCCGGACGCCGTGCCGTTTGATGTAAAACTTATATTTTGGATATGTGTAATTCATGAGATTATAGACGGGGTTGTAAATTACATAAATTATTATAAGTATAATTTACACGAATCAGTCAGAATGATACAAGCTTTTATTACGCCTTTTTTGGCAACCTACCAATTTTTACATTTTAGAAATGTTTGAAACACTAAATACAATTAAATTCAGCCTAAATATAAATTCAGATAAATTCGAACGTGTTTCCCTTAACCAATGAGTGGTATACCATTGTACAAACGTGGCTTTTTTAAAACGATTTTTTAACTCCTCGGGGTCAGCGTGTGACGCGTCATGACGATCGTCACACAACGACCTATTTGCTCTCATTTCTCATCAAAGCAGCCTCAAATCAAAAATCGCTGGTTTGGCCCCAAATTTCCTGGAAAACATTTTGGATAAAAAATCGGAGATGAATTTTGTTTTCAAAAATGTCTCAAAAATCTTCCTGATGACTTTGGAGACATATGATGATTTTTTGGTTTAGATGGATTCGTCATGATCAAGTACCCCGTAAAACAATACCGTATGGGGACGCTCAGACTGTGACGGTGAGGTCAGAATAGCGTTTCCAATCATAGGAAATTTGATCAAAGCCTCACACTCTGAGAGTCCCCATACGGTATTTGCAAAGCATTTTATCTGTTAAAAACGGCCATAACGGGCTTGTGTGATGGTCCTCACACAGTTTTCTTACGGGTTATAAGAACAACTGTGACCCACTAGAGTTAAATTGCAAAAAGTATTTAAATTTGTTTAACAAGGATTAATTAACCATCCCTATTTAAGTATTTCTAAGTATATTATATTCACGATCAAAGATTCTGTGTTTTGATTCAAATGAACAAAGCACGGGAAGTGTAACGAAAAAATCGGCTACAAAGTAAGCATTCAAAAAGGTAACATCAAAATGTTTACTTTTCTAAATTTCAGATATGGATCGTTAGTCGGAGACATGGTGAGCTTACTTGTGCCAATCGTTGGCATTTTAGCAGTTAAGTTGGATTGCTTAGAAATTCTCCAGCTATTCTGTGGTCTCATTTTCATTACGATATTAGTGCTAGGCACTGTTGCCGTTTTCAGGACATGACTCAAAATCAATATTGGCCTCGTGATATAATTAGCCAGAAAAAAGTTTCTTTGAAATACCACCGTGCCAAAAAGAAGCTTGCCACATAATGTCAAAATTTTCATTTACTTAACTCTCGGCCCATTTGCCCTCATATCTCATCAAAATGGCCTCAAATCAAAAATGGTGGGTTTTTTCGCGGCCATTTGAAGTTGTATTTTGGGTGGTTTCGCGACCATATGGTTTAGTCGCGAATTGTTGTTCAAAATTTGGTTTTGACGTTTTGGGTCAGGTTTCGCGATCACTATTTTTAGGTGGAAACAATGGTCTCGAAACCTTGTCTTAAGCAACACCAAATGGTCGCGAAACCAAATTTTTAACAACGATTCGCGACCAAATGTGTGGTCGCGAAAGTACTCATAAATGTTTTTTTTTTCGCGACCATTTCACCAAACCTTTCACCAAAATTTTGGAACAGACATCTGACGATTTTTATATTGGTCTAGATGGATTTGTCATGCTCGAGTACCCCGTAAAAGGCAATTTTTACAAATAATTGTATACTTTAAAAACTGTCATAACAGGCTTGTGTTATGATCATCATAGAGTGTCCCCACGGGTTATACAAACACCTATGACTAGGGCCTACTGTTTTAATTTTCGACCTTTTACATGCCTAGTTATAAATTTAGATTTAGGCCGAATACGATAACAAGTCATTATAGTTTGTTGGGATTATTGTCTTTGGCCGTCAGCGATTGGAATAATACAAATTCGGTTGTTCGAAACGCTATATTTGGACTGTTAATGTTAGTTGTTAATGTGGCCTCTTTTACTTGCTGTTTGATAATTGGCTGGAAATACGCATTTTTACATTTATTTGCTGCAACAACAGATATGAAATATGCAAATGGAACAAGTGTTCAATAAATTTAAACCAAAGGGGTCAATTTAGTGTTTTTATTATCATTATTACATAGGTTCTCCACGAAGTAGATTACGAAAGCAGTTTTCACGTTTATTTTCCACCTACGCAGTTTACATTTTGGCTATAAAAATCATAGGTGGAGTCAAAAACGGGATACAGGGCGATGTGTTATACAAAATATAATAAGGTCACTTTGTCATGAATCCGAACGATATTCTGAATTGTTAATTTTATTATATATACTAATTGCTTGATTTGATTCTTGTCCAAGAAAAATCTTAATGAACAAACAAATAAAGAAAAATAAACATTGCTTTTCTGCTTGGGCTAATAAAAAACGTAACCTCGGGCCCTGAGGCTCAGGGGTATGAAAGCCAAAATCTCTTGTCGACCAGTTCAGTCCAAATATTTTTAACTGCTGCGCGCCCGGATTTACTACCCCGTGGCGCGCCCGAATGCGCCTTTTGGCGCACTTTTTATAAAATAAGGCGCACTTTATAATAAAAGAAACCGATACAGAATACCTCAACCCGTTGAGAAATGAGAGAGAAAAAAGTGGAAAAGTGCGCCAAAAGGCGCATTCGGGCGCGCAGCAGTTAATTATTCAGAATATCGTTCGGATTCATGAAGCACTAACTTTATTGTTTTAGTTTGAAGACTAAACAACCTTAGGCTCCACATAACCAGCTTGACAAACTCCAACAGGCTCATCAACTGGTAATTCAAAGTAGGTATCGGAAGAACCACTTAAGGACCGGTCATACCTGTTGTTTCGTGAAACGAATTTGTACTTTATATTATCAATGAACACAGTATTAGTCTAATAAACCTAAAAATCCAACAAACAGTGTTTAATATCGATATTCATGATTTCTATTTTTTTTTATGAACAACTCCTATGACCGGTCCTTAAACGAAACTGACTTGAGCTTCTTTTGCTAGAATTCCACCGACTCACCGTAGCAAACTCGCTAAGCACCGAATNTGAAAGAAAAAATCTCTTGTCGACCAGTTCAGTCCAAATATTTTTAATTCAGAATGTCGTTCGGATTCATGAAGCACTAACTTTATTGTTTTAGTTTGAAGACTAAACAACCTTAGGCTCCACATAACCAGCTTGACAAACTCCAACAGGCTCATCAACTGGTAATTCAAAGTAGGTATCGGAAGAACCACTTGAGGACCGGTCATACCTGTTGTTTCGTGAAACGAATTTGAACTTTATATTATCAATGAACACAGTATTAGTCTAATAAACCTAAAAATCCAACAAACAGTGTTTAATATCGATATTCCTGATTTCTATTTTTTTTATAGACAACTCCTATGACCGGTCCTTAAACGAAACTGACTTGAGCTTCTTTTGCTAGAATTCCACCGACTCACCGTAGCAAACTCGCTAAGCACCGAATTGTTTGAAAAATAATCACTGTGATTTGACTGTCTAAATCATCCAAAATGTACAAAAAATTTGTATAAATTCCGGCAAAATATTTTTTCCGAAAAAAGGGGATTTTTTAGACATTCTGCCTGTGGCTTCTGATAGCTTCTGTCGGCGTTACATAAAAAGAGGAATCGTCAACTTCATAAACTATTTTCATAACTCATTTAATTATCAGCAAAAAAAAACCACCGCTCATATAATATGTAGGTCAATACCATATGTATTGATATACTTAGAACATGTAGAATCGGTTAACCGCGGTATTACGTACCGTGTGTTATAGCTCTAACTGATGCAATGATGCCAAAAAAGCGTTAAAATGACATGAAAATTTCTCAAATCCCGACACTCGGAGACACTTTTTTGTCAATTAGTTTTTTGATAGTTCACCCATGCACTACGGGTTTATCGGGCTGGTTTAGGAAGGCCAAAGTGGCCCGATAAACCCGCAGGACGTGTACAATGTAACATAATGTAACATAATGTAACATAATGTAACATAATGTAACATAATGTAACATAATGTAACTTAATGTAACATAATGTAACATTACGTAACATAATGTAACATAATAATTTTTGACATTAAATTTGCGTAAATATGAGTCATGTACCAAATCTGATGGAAGCGACGGTACGGCTGATTGATTGGAATACGTTTTTGTCAATTTGTTTGAAGGTGCCAACTCGACATGGTTCGGAATTATCATCTTGGTCATTTCATTTGTTTCCATTTCAGCATAGTATCGATGTGCCTTTCGAAAAAAGTCATAAAGCTGCATGAATGTGGGGCGATGTTTTTTGTTTCCACTCCAGGCCAACTCTAACACAACCCAAACTTTATCATCCGTCCAATAAGTTGGCCGTTCAAGTCGATATCCCCTTTCCAAATGTTTCATATATGCATGTGACGCTGAATATTTGTTTAATGTAATTACCGCTTATGTATCGGATATATAGGCGATCCTCTATAAAATTAAACGTTAAAAGTAGTTTCCAAGGATACATATCAGGATACATATCAGGATACATATCAGGATACATATTAGGATACATATCAGGATACATATCATGATAAATATCAGGATACATATCAGGATACATATCAGGATACATATCAGTATACATATCAGGATACATATCAGGATACATATCAGGATACATATCAGGATACATATCAGGATACATATCAGAATACATATTAGGATACATATCAGGATACATATCATGATACATATCAGGATACATATCAGGATACATATCAGGATACATATCAGAATACATATTAGGATACATATCGGGATACATATCAGTATGCATATCAGTGCTCGTCCCCGAAACGTCCACTTTTTGGATGTTTTTGGATATTTTTTGGACGAAAATATATATTTTTTGGTTTTTTAAGTTTTGGACGTTTCGGGGACGAATACTGTATACCATATACAGGTACAGTCCCTAATACAGTATACCATATACAGGTACAGTCCCTAATGATCAGGGCTTAATCATAGAAGGGACCTTTTCATTTCTCGAAAAAGTCGTCCGTCAAGGGAAAAACGTCCGTCAATGGACCAGCGTCCCTCATGGGGTTAATTTGGAACAAATTTGTTTTAAACTAGCTTATTAATCTTTAAAATATTGATTTTATGCCTTATTATAAGCAGTATATGGTATACAATAGCAGTATAAACTATATACATGTACTGAAATTCTATTTTAATTGTGAAAAAAAGTTTCGTTTTTACCACGCGGTTGGCCCGCACTACGCGAGATAGTTGGATGCGTAGACGAAGTGTACACTCCATGCTTCGCCATGAGTCATGGCCCATGACGCATTAATCACGTTTAGCGTAGGTAAAAGATGACGGGCCAGTAGATGAGCCTATAGAGGCTTCGCATGCAATTCACTTGCAAACTAAGTACATGCTAAGTGCGTCATGCTGGGAACTTTTTTTTAACGTTGACTCACTATTAATGGTTTCATATGGTGTTCTTCCACGACTCAAAACTTCCCAAACTAGAACACCGAACGCCCATACGTCACTTGATGTGTCAAATGTCCAGGATTGTAAAGCTTCCAATGCAATCCAACGTATTGGAAGTGCTTGAGACTCCGATTGTACCCTTAACAATAAATTAAAAAAAAATTCGAAACTTATTTATGGTACTGTCTGTTTTTCGGAAAAAAACTTACTACTGGCTTAGGTACACTACGCACTCGTATCTATTCCACGAGCCGCAGCGAGCTCGGTGACAAACAGACTACCCACACCAGTAGTATTGAAAATGGTTTTCGTAAAATACAGTAGTAAGTAAAATACATGTATAGTAAAATACATGTATAGTAGTAAAATAAAGCGAATGGCGTGTGCCACGGTTTAGAGGCCGAAGCAGTGTTGGAAAAGTTGACCAAGGCTCCAAATGTTCCCAACGCCCAACGGGGGCCAACGCTTCCAACACTGGACCAGGTTTCAAACCAGGTGTCAAAGCTAATGAAACTTTACTATTTTACTCAAAAACTTGGGGTTTTTTTTGATCAAATTTACGTAATGTCGACATTCAGATCGTTATTTTATGGTACGCTGAGAAACTAATCACCTCCCAAGGGTTAGTCCGTCTTAAAAATTACAGTTTTTTTTTATTTTGACACTAATACTGTAAATCCCATTCCTATTACCGGAACGAATCGCTAATAGTTTCTGGTTCAATCACAGATATTTTATGTGATCTTAAAAACGTCAAAGACATTTGAATATTTTGATGATCTTACAAGTAATCGCCGTCGTCAAAATTGCCACTTGTTTTTCGGGATAATCCAAAGTCAGATAATTTCAGATCTAGATCAACATTCAGCAAACAGTTTCTTGCGGCAATATCGCGATGTACAATTCCTAATTTGCGGTTTATTGAGAAAACAAAACTTGTTATATTTATATTTATAAAATACATTCAAATGTATAATGTACATTAAAAAAAATAAATAATGTACTTTGTACATTATCTACAAATCTAATATAAGAGAGAAAAAAGTGAGCGGTTGTGGCCTCAAAAAATCATTTTTTTTTTGGATTTTTTGAAGCCACTACCGTTTTTTTCTCTTAGTGCTCCCCAGACGGACTGAACACAAAATAACCAGAGATGAAAAAATATGCGCTTCCGGTCACCGGAAGTACATGTAAAATTACATACAATCAAAAACTTCCAAAATAAACGTAATTAATGGTCAAGAATTCAAAAGTGAACAAAAATTGAAAAAAAAATTATCTAATAGGAGTCGGAGCTAAAGTACAAACCAAATAGGCAAACTATTTAGCAGAACTTAATATAAGTTAAATATGATTCAATTGTACCGTATGGGGACCCTGAGACTGACGCGGTCATGCCAAAATAACATTTAGAAGGATGCGAAGATTGACAGAAGCGCGTTAATGTCAGGACCGATATGGGGTATATAAAATTGGGCGTTTAAATTTGTGTACAGCCCCTGCTCCAAAAGCGTTACGATGTGTGGCTCAAAAGATCGTAACGCTTTTGCCAAACACACCCAAAAATCGTGTTTTATATCTTTCAAACCAGCCTTTTGAGGATAAGTACTCCATTGCTTTGGCGGCATGATGTGCAAATTTCATTCCCTGAGTAATCGTGATTTCGACGTCCCTGCGTAAATAACCTTCGAGACTTCCATTTTCCATATATGTTAACACAACCAGCGGCAAATTTTTCGAATCAACTAAAAATATTTTTGATTTTTTCGGCTTTCCAAAAACAACAACTTACTCGAGATATGGCTCAAAGTCATAATATTTTCATGCTGCAGTTTACTCATAAAAAATGCTTCTTCAAAGATGGCTTTTTGTAGTTTCTTATCGTTTGCGTAACCTTTACATTCCTGATATTAATATTAAGATATCAATTGATGTTTTCGATAACTAAACCTTGACGCAGACAGTCCGCGAATTGTGAGTAGCAAGGATGGCTCTTCCAAAATTGCCTTCGCCAAGAATTACGGGGTTTCCCGTTTCATCGTAAATGTAGTCGATCAATGCTTAAAAGACTTAAGTTTTATTTTCTAAAAAATGATTTACAGGGGGGTTGCCACATAAGGGTCGGTTTCGTGTTTTGAAAAATCGACCCTTATATGGCGACCCGACCCTTATTTAGCGAAGCCGATTACACACATTTTATTGCTGATACTGTATGAAAATATGTTTTTTTTACGTTTTATTTTTTTATTACTTTTAATACTAAATTAGGGGTTCAAAAAAAAATTAAATTAATGATGTCGATAAGTGGACAAGAAAATAGTAAAAAACGTCCATGGGAATCAATGTTAAAATCAGCGACCCATATTTGGCGCAATAATATTTTTCTCGGAAAAAGGACCCTTATTGGGCGCGACCGACCCTTATTTGGCGAAAGCGACCCTTATTTGAGGGGCCTTTTTTGGCGACCCCCTGTACATAAAAACATGAATCTGAAATTTCCGGATCAACGAAATTCTAAACACCAGAATTTTTAACTCGGGAATGTTTAGGCTGAATGTTGTAAAAATTTGTTCAAAATTGATGGTAATATTTTTTCACCTTTCTTCATATAGGGTCCCTTTAGGGGGTATATACCAGTGTATTTTCGAAAAAAAAAACTTACATTTGTCAACAAATATATTTTTGAAATCCGTGCGATGGGCTCCACTGGGTAGGGACTCAATGTATGATCGAAATATGGCTGGAAAGTGTGATATTCGGGATATTTGCCGTTTCAGTGTTTTCTTATGGCGACATTTCATCAAGAAAATAATAGTGAGCAAAGAGACAATACTAACAATGCTAACAATAACACCGACAATTATACCAATATTCGCCGAACTTATACCGGAGTGTCGGTCAACACTTGCTACATCACACTGTACTAAAGACGAAAGCTTGGTTGTTCTCTTTGCAAACAATTGGTTGAAAATTTACGACCCAAATTATTTTGCAATTTAAGGTATCAATTCTAATTTTTCTTGCATATGATTTTATTTAATTTTTTTCGGTTATTTAGATAAAATAAAAAATATGTACCAATTTCTCAATATGAAGGAATCTTCATTTTTTGGTGAAATAGCTTTTGAAGGAGGTGGGCAAGATTGTGAGAAAGGTGGGATATGATTGGTGGGAATTAAAATGCGTAGGTTAGTTCATACATCTTCTACATGAATTTCCGACGTTTTTTTCTTACGCATTTTCTAGATAGCCAAACTGGAGTTTTTTCACAATTCAAAAAACTCGCATTTGGCCATCTAGAAAATGTGAGAAAAAAGATGACAGAAATTTATGTAAAACGCCGAGTAGTGGGCTACCTCCTCCATTGATCTTTTCATGTTCTCTTTTTATTTGATAAATTGGTACATATTTTATCCTTTCAGATCCTTATATATAAAACAATATATCGTTATATATAATATACTAAACTAAAGTTATTTCCAATTTTTAACCATAACGGAATACAAATTGATGTCATTTGGCCGTCTCCAAATATAAAAATTGTCTTGAGGAGGTTGATTAAACTTGAGCTTCTCGCGTACTAATCGTCGACTGTCGACCATTTCGGGGTACTCGACCAGGCAATTGAGGTCACCATGAATAATGGTTTCAGCGAAAATGTTACTAAATCTCGACAAATTAAAATGCGCATATGTTAATTGAGCATCGAAATGCGGGTTTTTTTTAAAATAATTTTTATAGAATAGAAGAATAGAATAGAAGAATTTGTGATATGATATATCACGTCTTATATAACACATTTGAAATACGCCACGTACCGAAGTATTTTAACAAAATTCAAGTAACTTAACACTGTTAGTAACTTAACAGTCTGTTTGCGTCAACTTTGCCGCCTACGCTCTACCTTAACAAAATTTAGATAGCTTAACAAAATTCAAGTAAATTAACATTACTATTTTTAAAACCCTAACTGAATCATAACTGGTCTCTATTGGGTTGATTTGAAGCGGCGCGCCATTTGTAAATGATGTTGAAAGTTGAAGAACAATTCTTTCAGGAAGATATCAAAATGACCACTTATTTACGCGTAAATTTTTAACTCGCTAGTCGACAAGTACTCTAAAGTAAATTAAAGTGCGCATGAAAGTAGCCAAAAATAACTCAAAAGTACTCAAAAAGTACTCAAAAAAGTACTCAAAAAGTACACAAAAAAGTACTCAAAAGTACCCAAATCTCATAAAAACCGAAGTTAAATATAAATTATATTGAAATTAATCAAGGAACAATATAATTTCAGTAATTTCTTCCCCAATTTGAAATTCATATATATTATACACCACCTGTACAGTTATGTTTCCACCAAATTTTTCAAAAAGCGGAAACATAACTGCACCGTCGGGAACATAAGTGCAAAGTGTGTAGGCGTTTTGTCTGGAATTTGTAAGTGCGGAAACATAACTGCACCTACGGGGACCGTTCTGGAATGGTTCAAATTTCTAAGAGCAAAAATGCGCGTCTGAGTTTCTAAACAGAGAAATAAGACATAAAATGCCACAAAAAAGAATAAATTTTCATATAATTTATCGGTGGCGACAAAAAGTTGATTATTGGACTATGTGACGACATGCCAAAAGATTTGAACCCTAGGGTATTTTCAAAGCCTAATTGTTTCAAAATAAATTCTTGTATAATACAATATCCCAGATACTTACAGAAAACGACTTCATTTCGGATACTTGATTTTTCAGCCAATAGCCTATGGCGCATCCTTAAAGGTCTTCAAATAAATAAGAAAAAAGTCTAATTGAATTTGGTTATTTGTAAACATATAAAATTAACACATATTTTAAGCTATCATACTACCAGACAAAAATCCGTTTTCTCAAAGGCCACCCCAAAGTAAGGGCTATCTTTTGGCACTTTTGAAAATCGAAAAAGGTGGCCCTTACTTTGAGGTCCTCCTGTAACACAAATTACAACTTTTGCGTTTTTTATCACTTGTACAAGAAATGAAAATAAAACTAAAAATTTTAATAAAAAAAAATGTTAATGGCAAAAAATATTTCGGGCGGAAACATAACTGCTCAGTGTGTAGGCGGATTAACTGGAAAATTTTTCTCGAAAAAGCGGAAACATAACTGCACCGACGGGGCCGAGCGGAAACATAACTGCCGGAAACATAACTGCACAGGTGGTGTATTATAATTCAATATTATATTATAATTTATATAGATGTGAAAATGGCCCTTTTGAGCACGACCCCTTGCGAGAGTAAATGTTGTTGCTCGACAAATGAGCATCTGATTGCACAATCGACCAAACTGTATATCAAAAGGGCGAAACGGGATGACGAATAAAATATTGACGGAAGCTATTTCTTCGCCGACATCACCAGCATATGCAAAGTGCCGAAGTGAACATTTTGATTTCATAGAATTGATCAACTTCAGATGATTTAGTTTTTTGGGGTTCGTCTCGTCGAACGGTACAACTTTTGGGGTTGCTGAAGTAAACATCGTACAGTAAGAGTGCCTATTCGGGACATAATAAACAATTCGTTTATTTGCAAAAGTCCCCACTTACGTTATATAAATAAGCCAATTTCGATTTTGTATTATGTTAGCTATGCCAAAATATATTCGACCTTAGGTAAGCTGAGCCAAACCAGCTTGGCCAATGTGAGCTAAGCCAAACAGTTTTTACTAAACTTTTTAGGTTTAGCGAAGCTAATTCAAACCACTTTCTACTCAGCGTTTTACATCAATTTTCGCCGTTTTTTTTCGTATTTTCTAGATACCCAAACTCGAGTTTTTTTTCGCACGTCAAAAACTCAAATATTGCCATCTAGAAAATGCGGGGAATTCATGTTAACCGCCGAGTAGCTTTAGGTAGGCCAAACAAAGCTAACTCAAACTATTTTCTTAGTAGCTCATGGCAGCTAAGCTAAGCCAAAATTAAGGCTTTGCCGAGCCCTTAGTTAACTTGTAATTCAGCCAACCACCTTTTTTATGGGCTAATGCCATTTTTGTACACTCCCCGTCTGGAAATGCTGTCTCCCGACAAATGGCACCAAAAACTTGCGGAAATTGGTTGTCAATCTGGACAGATATCTTATTTTTGCAATAATCTTCCAGTGTGCTGCGTTGACACGTAATAAATGGAATGTTTTTGCGGAAAAATTCGGTGTCTGGTGAAATTTCAACAATTGAAATTTTGGCTTCGTCATTCTTTTGGTACATCTCGGAAATGCTTATTTGAGGGTTATCAAAGGAACGATCTATTTTTCGGTATATAATTCAACCGTCCAACTGAGAATGTTGAACAATTTGTTGGAGTTTTAAATGACTTTTAAAAATTGTTTAAAATTAAAAAAAAAACTATTTTCCAAAATTATTTTTAAATATGTCGAAAGCTGTTTAAAACCTGTTGAAAAAGCTGTTAAATAATTTTAATGAATTTAAAAAAGATCTTCAAAAAATTTAAATAAAAGATTATTTTTAGATTTTTTATAATATTGTTTTAAAATTTTCAAAAATTTTATTTAAAAAATTTAGTTTAACAAATTGTTAAAATATTGGTTCTATAATTTGTTCAAAAATGTCCAAAGAGATTACAGTCGGTGACGTAACGAGTTGACATTTTCGTTTTCGATTTTTTCGTCAAAAACTGTAAACTTGTGATAAACTGTCAACTTGTTCCCTCAGTTTTCCCCTTTTGTGCCTATTTTTGCCCAAAAAACTGTCAATTTGTGAGGAACTGTCAACTTGTGACTTGTCAACTCGTTACGTCACCGACTGTATTAAAAAAAATTCCACACACAGAGATAAAAATTACATTTTTGTCGCAATAAAGTATTCAACCAAAATTGTAGGCCTAGTTATATTACCATTTGACCTATAAGTGGCGTATTCAATGATATAGTCGGAAATGAGCATTCACCGTATGACCACTGTTCACAATTGTTCCAAACAGGGCTTCCGTCTTTTGAAATTGTGCAGCTAATATTTCCACCGAGAAAATCTGACGGGTTCAGCAACAGTGTACCGGGCATTTCATCGGACCAATGAAGCTCTTCACTCTGATTTTTTGCGCAAAATTCGGAACGCAAACTCTGATCGCATAATTTGGGCCTTATGGCTCAACCATAGTGGTCAACAATAAGTTTTCGTTAACGCGACAGGGCAAAAAAAGTGCCACGTTAAAAGCGTGCTCATTGCAAGATGCAGTAACGTATTTTTTTGTCGCGTTAACCCTCAGTTCTCTATCGGGTCTTATCTTTTCACTTCTCGACCATTTCTAAATTAAGCGGAAAAGTTTGTGTCTGCCGTGTGTGGGTAATTTTTAGGGGCTTTAGGGGTTATTTTCACTTGTTATTTTTTCAAACTGAAACTTTTTTGAAAAAAATGTTTTTTCGGGACTTTTTTTTCGGAGAAAAATGTTTTCCGACAAAAAAGTTTCTTGAAGAAGACGTCTTTCGGTCCGACAGTACCGGGTAATAGTTTTATCGCAGAAATTCTTATTTTTCAAAAAACTGCGGTGTCCTGGTTTATAGTGTTCTTTCCGTCACCAAATTAAACATACCTGCTTATACCCGAGATTTAATACACCAGGTGCGCCGGTATGTTACGATTTTTCCCGTTCGTCCCGTTATGTTATATTTTTTTTTGCAAAAAAATTTCCAGCATTATCGCCCACACACTACGCCGTTATGTTACAATTTTCCATTATGTTACAATTTTCCATTATGTTACAATTTTCCATTATGTTACAATTTGTCCAAAAAACACGTATTGCGCAATATTTTAGAGTTACGTAATCACTATTGTCCGTTATGTTACAATTTGTACAAAAAAACATGTTTTACACAATATTTTCGAGTTACGTAATCACTATTTTCCGTTATGTTACAATTTGTACAAAAAACACGTATTGCGCAACATTTTCCCCGTAGGATCCGGTATGTTACAATTTATAATTTTTTGGCGTTTTCCAGCAAAATCACCTACGCACTGAGCCGTTATGTTTCAATTTTCCGTTATCTTACACTTCTTTTAGATTTGGTTTTGTCACATAACGGCGCACCTGGTGTACTGTAAAAATGAATGAAGGTCAAATGTTGACCATGCCCTATGTCAGAGTAATTTTCGTAAAAGAAGGTATACTCATGTTTTACGTTTCCACCTTCGATAGCAAGATGATATTGTGACCTACAATCTGGTAAGAATCCATTGGTATAATCCGAAATCCCTTCATCAATTTGGTAAATGTCATCATATAAAATTTCTACCCCGAAGATGGTAATTCACTCGGCATTAGCCTAATGAGTTTTTATAACAATATGATAAATCCTGTTTTAGTAAATTACCACCCGTTTATCTTCTTGGTGATCGTTACCAGAAAAACATTTTGGAATGCATACAAAGGCTCGTTTGGCTGCTTCAATTATGTGATTTTGTTCTCCTATGGGTTGACAAAAATCTCGTTGAAAAATGTACGTCCTATTAACTCCCAGGGGGAAGTGCGTGTAAATAGACACGCAACATGTTTTTTTCGTCGATTTGAGGCATATGGAGGCCCCGTAAGGCAAAACGAGTAGTGGTGACCCCCCATCAACTTTTCGAGAAAATTCGATTGACGGTGTAATTTTTTGCGTAGGATGGAGATTTCAAACAGCTCTCTAGGGAGCCCTGGTGGCCCAAATCAATTTATAATTAGTCAGATCGACGTAGTTTGACGAGTTCTACAACTTGGCTTTACCAGTTTTTTTGAATTAATGTGAATTTTTAAGTGCGTGTTTATTTACACGCATTTTCCCCCTACGGGTTCCCAAAAAAAGGTCCCCCTAAGAGTTAAGTTAATAGTACATATTAAATAGTATTAACCCCAAAAGTTCGCAAAAAGTTGGAGCCCAATTACACCAGGTGCGTCGTTATGTTAGAACTCGTTATTTTACATTTTTTCCCGTTCGTCCCGTTATGTTACAATTTTTCCAGCATTATCGCCCACGCACTACGCCGTTATGTTACAATTTTCCGTTATGTCACAATTTGTATAAAAAACACGTATTGCGCAATATTTTCGAGTTACATAATTACTATTTTCCGTTATGTTATAATTGCGCAATATTTTCCCCGTAGGATCCGTTATGTTACAGTTTCTAATTGTTTTTGGCGTTTTCCAGCGAAATAGACTACGTACTGCGCCGTTATGTTACAATTTTCTGTTATGTTATATTTTTTTTTATTTTGTTTTGTAACATAACGAGTAAAAATTTTTGGCCCACAAAATGCCCTCGGCTTCTGAAAATTTCAAGATTTTTTATAGATTCTGAGAAAACCTAAATGCACCATTCGAATGTGGTACCATTCAAATATGTACATTTGTCCGCCTAAGAGTTAATTTTACCATTTATGAATTTTTTTGCCACATGATCCTCCGCAATTCACTGACAAACCAAGAACAGAAGAAACAAAATTTATAAGAAGTAGTCGTGTCATTTGTAAAGTTGATAGTAATTCATTTATTTTATTTTTTTCGATTATTTTACTGCTCCAATTGAATACTTCCGGCTATAAAACACAAATCCAATCGAGAATGAGACATCATTCCTAGTAGTCACAGATTTGGGTTTAACACGAATTGTTCCCATTCACATTTTTCGCACTTTCAAATTAAGCATAAGTGATTTTTTTAGTGTCTACAAAAAAACAGATATTAATTTTTGAAGTGCTTTAAATGTCATAATATTCAAAGTTTGAAAGAAAAAATATGTTCAGGGTCTAAGCAGTGTTGGAAGCGTAGGGCGTTGGGATGCGTTGGCCAAACTTCCAACCAACGCGTTGAGAACGTTGGGCGTTGGAAAAATTTTCTTCCCAACGCCATGGGAACGTTGGGCGTTGGGGATTTTTTTCTTCCCAAAAAGTTAGATTTTCCCGTTGGTTAGCTTTCATTCGCAACGCGTTGGGCGTTGGGAAAAATTCAAACGTTGAGCGTTGGGGAAAATTCGAGCGTTGGGCGTTGTGTAAATTCGGAGCGTTGGCCAACTTTTCCAACACTGGGTTAAAGGCTTAGACTCGAAGCATGTCTGTATTCTAACCCTGAAATGGCATTAAAATTCAAAATATTCTAACCCCTCCCAATTTACAGAAAAGGAACTGTTTTGTGAAATTTTAACGAAAAAAAAAACTTATTTTTTACAGTTATCATTGCAGTATCGTTGCAGTGAAATTAAACACAAATGTCGTATTCTAGAAGTGCAATGACAATTTTTCAATTCTAGAGTTTACCAAAGTGCAAGAACCCTAATAGACTATAAGTTATAGTGGGTGAAAAACTCGTTTATGAGGACTTTCGCGACCACACCATTTCGCGAATTTTTGTTCACATGGTGTTCACATGGTGTGGTCGCGAAAGTACTCATAAACGGGTTTTTCGCTACCACAAATAGTCGCGAAAGTACCCTACTCCTTATAGTGGATGTCATCATAAATTTCTGATTATGTCCAAGAAAAAGATTGTATTATTGTTCTCTGTCAAAAACTTTTATTCAACAAAAGTTTGGTCAATATTATTAAAGTGTTTGATCGACAAAAGTTTGATAAGTTTTTTTTTATATCACTAGAAACATTTACAGTTTAACACAACATACGTTTTACCAAACAATAATACGGAATATATTCGAAATTATGAAAATAACAAATATTGAAATTGCATTTTTCCATCATTTTTTGTCAAAGTACTATGTGAAGCTTTGTATATGACATAAGCCGGCAAATATAGTCCAGAATTTCCAGTGTAAATATTTTGTGTGCCAAAAATGTTCCAAAATGTAAACAGAAATATGGATAACATGTCCATTTAATAATTATTAACTTATTTATTTTTTTTAAGTAATGCCAGGATTAACCAGATTCAGTCAGCTAGAGATCGTAATCACCGCAAGATGTTACGGTTAGTATTATTCATGTTATAAAACTAATTTGCTAGTGTGATAAATTTATAAACCGATAAAAAAAGCTCACTTGGGGTATGACTTTTGCCCAAAACGGTATACACTGCTTAAGGGGTTATCTGGCCACTTTCGTCTTCCAAAAACGGCTTGATAAACCCGAAGGTGGCCGGATAAACCCTCAGTGCGTAGGCGGGATAAGGGAAAAAGTTTTGAGAAAAAAGGCCCGATAAGCGCACGACCGGGCAAAGTGGCCGGATAAGAGGGGGCCGCATAACCCCTTAAGCAGTGTATTTTTAGATATAAAATATGAATTACACCACAT
>SCLG01000244.1:73461-119596 GCA_004367875.1 Oikopleura albicans
AGGCATTTTGTTAAGTTCGAGGCATTTTGTTAAGTTTAGGGGCGTTAAGTTCCGTAGCCAGGCGGTGTATACATACAAAGCTACATATTCGACTTTTGTTATGAATTAAACACTTGTACTGGAGTGAGAAAAAAAGTGTCACCGAGAAAATTTCGCTTGTAGGTTTGAAACAGTACTCGATCTTATCTATGGTAAGACCCGCGTCGAGCTCGGTGACAAACTGGCGACCCACACCAGTATCAAAACTATATTTAACGTTTAGACTGTTTACATAAATTTTATAATGTTTATTTAATATAGAGGGGGTCTCACATTAAGGGACGGTTCGCTATTTTTGACCAAAGTCCACTTTTGCTTTTTAATTTGAATGTTTTTACCCTTTTATAAAGCGTCCCTTAATTTGAATTTGTTTGCTTAAAGTGTCCCGTAATTTCAATTATGTGCCTTAATTTGGTGTCCTTTAATGTGAGACCCCCCTGTAAAGAGTTAAATTCAATTGTTTAACTTATAATTTTCAATGATGACTCATGGGGTCTAAAATATGTGAAAGTTTGAGGAAATAGGAACAAAGTTTTACATGCTATACACCACTTGCGCAGTTATGTTGCCGGCAGTTATGTTGCCGATTTGTAATATTTCGTCATATTTTCGTAATATTTCGTCATTTTATTGCAAAATTTCGTCATATACATTTTTGCAAACCCGCCTACACACTGCGCAGTTATGTTGCCGTTTTTTGAAAATACTTCGGCAACATAACTGCGCAAGTGGTGTAATATTATTGTAAAAACATGAGCTTAACATCTGTATTTGAATTTTTTCAAGAAAGGGATGAAAAAAACGTGTGATTTTGCTCACAAAAAAAAAAAATTTTCAATCAGCATCACGGAAAAATCACCCGCGTGATTGTTATTCTGTGATTTTGTGACTGACATTCTCATTCCTGACCATAACTTTCAGGTCAATATTGGTGGCCCTTTTGGGTCTAACCGGGACCGCTGTTGGCCATGGGGATTACTCAGCCGCACGTTATATTTCTGACATTTCGGTCACCGGAACGGACATTTTTTGTACATGTGCTTCCGAACCAGAAACCAAAGAACCCCCAAAGTACGTTATTTACATGGTGGCGACAAGTGGCGACGATCAAAGTGAAATTAGTGAAGTGATTTCCTATTTTGCCAAACGATGGAAAGAACAGGCCGGATACAGCAATTACAATGCTGAACTTCGATTAGTTCANGGTCATCGAAATCGTCAGTACTGAATGAATTTCAACTTGGGAAAATGAATAGTCACATCACACTTTTTGGGCTAAATTGCCCATTTTTTTTCTAGCTTTCTTTCTAAAGTACTCGGGGTTATACAAGTTTTTTTACAGATACCGTTTTATTTATTGAGAAACCGACTTTTGGAAGCATTTTACAAAGTAATAATTTTGAAAATGACTAGAAAAAACCCCTCAATAATGAAAAATATACTTTCTGGGCATAAAACTATTAAATTTCGTTCACCTAAAATTTTTTTAAAGTTCATATAAAATTTCGGCCACTTTTTTTTTGTAATTTTACACATAACAAGGACCCTTTCCGGTTACTTTTAAGACACAAATTTCAGGCTAAAACTTTAAGGTTTGGAAAAATTTTGAGATAATTATCGTCCATTTTCGTGTTTTTTATGAAAAATTTCATTTACTGGTGTGGGTAACGAGTTTGTCACCAAAGGGTACTACCAGTCCTGATCAGGGCTCGGCACAACTGGCTGTAATTTTTAGCACTAAAAGTTAAAAGGGTAAGAAATGGCGAAGGGATAAGAGTGACCTACACACGGTGTGTAGGTACCGGCGCATGAACACTAGTCCATTAGCGGCGCATCGGAGTTAAACAATTGTTTAGATTTAACAATTGTTTTAGATTTATTATAACAGCTTGTCTCGCTTTTGTTATTTTTTTTTGGCTCGCTATTTTTAGAAGCCCTCGGCTCGGCTCGGCTTGGGCCCCCTGAAAATTTTCTTGAAATTTCCTTGGCTCGGCTCGGGCCTTCTTGAAATTTCCTTGGCTCGGCTCGGCTCGCTACCATTAAAATTTTCGTTGGCTCGGCTCGGCTCGCCAAATTGTACTTTTTGGCTCTGAGCGAGCCAATTGTGCCGAGCCCTGGTCCTGATAGTTCGGAAAATATTTTTTTTGCCTATTAATGCTAAGAGTCACGGCTACATTTTATGCGAACTCACAGGGTAGTTGGTTTCATTTTTTATGAATTTATTTTTGTGTGTGATCTTGTCCGAACAAAATTCTGTTTATCACAATTTAGAAAAAAAACATATTCCGCAGCTTGGAAGACCTTATTCGTTAATCGTGCCATTCAGTAGATCTCATACTTTCCATATTCGCCAGCGTCTTGGACGTTTTAATTAATGAATGAAATTGTTGGGGGGAATAGCAAACGGTCTTTCTGTTGAAAATTCTCGGCTGGATTGTCTCCACCGAATTGATATCAGCTTCGATTTCTCTTTTACGGGTCCAAACTAATAAAAAAATTAAATGAATTGTCATAAGGAAATTTCAG
The DNA here is from genome assembly GCA_004367875.1 of Oikopleura albicans. Classification (NCBI taxonomy): domain Eukaryota; kingdom Metazoa; phylum Chordata; class Appendicularia; order Copelata; family Oikopleuridae; genus Oikopleura; species Oikopleura albicans. The sequence goes on from SCLG01000244.1 coordinate 76,027, forward strand.
AAAAGCATCGCGGTTTTTCGCAAAAACTTATCCGGAAAAAACGCAAGAAAGCCTAATGCATAAAAAATGTTTATGCAAAAACGTATCTCGCAAAAAACGTAACTCGTAGAAAATTTTTTTCGCAGAAAGAGGTCTTTCAAAAAAAAAACGTGTGCAAAGAGTATGTGGGACCAGGGCTCGGCATAACTCAAAATAAAAACGAGCTGTGCTGATCTGTCCTCTCGAGCTCAAAATTAAAAACGAGCTGCCCTGTGCTGGCCTCTCGAGGCCAAGAAAAAACATGAGCTGTCCTGTCGAATTGCCCGAGCCCTGCGTGGCACCACTTCGCTCTGAAAAACATCTTTGTAGAAAACTAAACATGAAAAATTCTTACATAAAATGTACACAACAAGAGCAAAACACGCAAGTATTATGATGATCACTTGAATCCACCAACTTGTCAACGACGTTTTTGGAGTATATTTCAAAGCAGGTTGGCGCCAAAAAACTTCTCCAGTGCTTTCTGTTGAATGATTCATGTTTAAAAACGATCGGAGTGAATATGATGTGGCATTTTGAGCTGATGTCTGAACTATAAGAAAATAAGACACCGCGGTTTTTCAAAAACAAAAACGTTTTTCGGGGCATATCTGTTTTCGTGTCATTGGTCCCTATTATGAAAATTTTTCTCGCCAAAACGATCCTGAATTTTGAGCCAATAGAACCCATTTAATCAAAAAACAATTTTGCCAAATTATAGAACTTAAAAAGTTAGTTAGAAAATGTGGAAAATAGAATGTATGTAGTGAGCTCTAGATTTTTTGAAGGGTTAAAAAAATATGACCTTTAAAAAATGCTAGAGCTCACTAAATATATTTTGAGAATTCTATTTTTCCATTTTGTCTTACTAATTTTTTAAGTAGTATAATTTGTCAAAATTGGTTTTCTAAAATGGGTTCTATTGGCTCAAAATTAAGGACCCTTTTGGCTAGAAAAGAATGCATAATAGGGACCAATGACATGCAAAACAGATATACCCACACAATTACCCCGCGTGCTACCATATTTGGTGTTTCCCTGAGAGTTAAAATTTTCTGATACTGGTGACTGAATTTGAAATGTTAAAACCGATGTTTACAAATCCTTTTTTTCATAAAAAAATCTCTTTAATTTTGTTAACATTTGCTGTCCTAGTATGGCTTTCTGCAAATATAAACGGTGCCATTGAAATCATTATAATGAACTTGACTCACAAGTAAGGAGTTAAAATCTCTTTTATTATAGTGAATCATTGTAGACAAATTAGGTGTTAAAATGCCTAAACAAGTACTAAATGGTGATAAACGATTTTTAGGCATATGGTCTAATAAAGGTAAACAAATTGACGTATATAGTTGGTGACGTAACGAGTTGACACTTTCGTTTCCGATTTTTTCGTCAAAAACTGTTAACTCGTTTCACTTTGTCAACTCGTTGCGTCACTTTTGCCTCTTTTTTGCCTATTGTTGCCCAAAAAACGCCCAAAACTGTCAACTCGTTTCACTTTGTCAACTCGTTTTGTGTCAACTCGTTACGTCACCAACTGTACACCAAGTATGGGTTCCTTTTTTGCCAAATACCTCCAATAATAGTCAATATGTTTTTTTGCCAATCAAATTATGCACCAGAACAAAATTTTCAACAGTTCACTCCTTACTCTTAATACGGACGATTGCTTCCATTACGGACGCTTTTTTGTAACAAAAATGTCCCCAAAACAGCCGAAAAAGTTTTTTTCAAAAAATTGTTACTCGTCAATTTCTCTGTTGATTTGGCGTTTTCAAAATAGTTGTCAAACATTTCGTAACCACACGATATTTAAAATTTACGTTTGAAAAAATAGAAACCGGACCAAGCTTGGCACCGTGGTTTTCCAACAAAAACCTTTTCGGGGCTATTTTCGAAAAAAAAACACATTTCGTGGAAATTTCGCTTGTATGTTTTCATAATCATACCCGTAATTTCCCGAACAAAAAACGTTCTCTTTGAACAGTTTTAACTTTCAAAAATATTTTTTTCTGAAAACCCGCACCATCGGCAAGCACGGAGTCTCTAGCCGATTTTTTTCCAGTCCGGGTCAGATTTTAGAAAAAATGTATGATACGACTTATGAAGCCTTTCTCTACTCAAGAGCCGTTTTTCATAACCGATCATATTTTTTCGTTTCTGGTTTTACCGGTTATACTGGTTTAGTCTCATGAAAATCGGCTGCGCGTTTCTAGTATACCGTGTCGGCATATTTTAAAATGATATTGGCCAATAGGAGCACCCCATTGCAAAAAAAAGAAAATTGCTCTATTCTAGAAACGCTCAGCCGATTTTCATGAGGCTAAACCTGTAGCGGTTTTCGCTTTTTGTGGCAATTGGCCGTAAACACTCTACATAAATTCATAGTAAACATACATGATGTACAGTATGATACATCATATGCTATAATAAATTCGTGTTCCAGATGTCAACAGAAAACAAAACAAAGCTAAAAATTTATGATTTACAAAAAAAAAGTGAAGGTCAAAGTATTTTTTTTTTCTGGCTTAACTGAGCTGGCCCAACAATAATTCAAATCGTACCTTTCATACGCAAACTCTCTTCATAAAATAGTAAAATTGGTTACCAAAAACCCTCAACATAGTTTATTTTGGGTTTCTTTATTCTCAACCGTGTATTCCTGATTAATATCACGTCATCACACGCTCATCAGACCCCTTCAGCGAAAAGAAAAAAAAAATAACAAAAAACGTCTTAAGACTGGCTAAACTTGACTGTGTGACTGGTCAAGTAAGTTATCAAGTATCTAGTTATTAGCGAAAAATACCGGTAGTAATTCGAAATTGAAAAAAAAGATATAGTCGATTGTAATAATTATAATTTATACCTTTCCGTAACCAGAATATGTCAGAAAAATACTAAATTTATAGGGGACAACATTTTATTATGTGATAATATTTATTTTATTAATGAGTCCAGCTGGAAAATCAGAATATTATCTAAATATCAAGACGATTGAATTTACTGTACTCTGTTTCAAGATTAATTGTAGCGAGATTAATTTCAGAGGAAATCAATTAATCATTTGAACTTTATGGCATGAAATTCCGAATAACTGTATTTACTGAAGACAACAATTCAATTCGAGATATCCCAAACGCCGTACCTACATAATGTGTTTGGAAGCTGAAAGCAAACCGATCATATTATCTCCCACACAATAAGATTAATTATTGCGTGGGCGGTAATATGACCGGTTTGCGTTCAACTTCCAAACACATTATTAGGCTGCCCAATTTAGCATTAAGGCAGCCTAATTCATATGTATAACGATGGGTTTAATTTAAAAATGTGCACATTTGCTCAGTTTATGATGCACCCGTTAAATAAAATTTCAAATGTTGTGTTGATTAGATCTGTATAATATTTTAAATTTTTTGGAAAAAGTTTTTCAATGGCAATATTGAAAAAAACGTTTTTTGTAGAAATTTAAATAGATTTGTGGTCTCTCAAATGTAATTTTTCCCAAAAAAATTTCATAGAAAATATTTCGTGAAAATCCGGTTCAACTCATTTAACTTTGAATAAATAATTTTGGGCCACATTTTGGCTGTGGCTGAGAACCGGCGATGACGAGAAGGCACATGTCACCCAGTGGAAACTGTGATTGGACAGCCTTTTTTTGCTCTAGCCAATAAAGTGCATGTATAATTTGTTTAGCCTTGTAATCACCGTTTGGCCATTTGGTTCGAGACAATTCTATCGTATTTTTCAATTGACTAAAATTTCCCAAATTTGGCTAATTTGTATAAAAAATTATATAATTTTAAGTCAGAGGATATTTGCGTACGAGGTAATTCAGTCTGTATATTTTGTTTAGGTAAAAATATGTTCCAAATTACAGTCCCGGCGTTCAAATTGCGCATCCTCAGACTTTGCAGGACTTCCAATTTGTGCACATTTTTCGGAAACGCAAATTCCATTATTTCAAGGTCGGGACTGTATTTTCAGAAAGCTCCTTTTGCCCGATTATTTTATGCAATTATTTTGAGCCAAAAATATGTTTTTTTTCTACGAGAATTTGTATTGACCGAACGCAAAATGCAATTTTTAGAAAATATGCGATGTAAGATGGTTATGTTTGTTATGTCTCTATAGATTTTAACTCACAGGGGGAAGAGCGTGCAAATAGACACGCAACTGGGTTTTTTCGTCGTAGGGCAAAACAGGTATTGGTGACCCCCCCTCAACTTTTCGAGAAAATTCGATTGACGGTGTTTTTTTTTGCGTAGGTTGGAGATTTCAAACAGCTCTTTAGGGGGCCCTGGTGGCCTTAATCAATTTCTGAATAGTCAGATCGACGTAGTTTGACAAGCTCTTCAACTTGGCTTTACCAGTTTTTTTTTGAATTTTTCAAGTGTTTATTTACACGCATTTTCCCCCTACGGGTTCCCAAAAACTCCTTCCCCTGAGAGTTAACTGCCAAGTGCTATTTAGTTCAAACTTTGACTTAATGACCCCTGGGAGTTAAGTTTTCGCTCATAGAGGTTTCAAAGGGCAAATTAAGAACATTCTGGAACTAGCTATTTCTGGAATAAAGATAGCGATTCTGATAGCTTTTTTTGAGAAATGAGCAATTGTCGAAAATAAAGCTACGATTACCATAAATTCAAAAAAGCTATTTTCGTTGCCATTGCAGTGCTTTTGATGTTGTTTGATAGAAAGTGCTTAGTTTGTCAGTGCTTTGCATATTGGCGTACAGGAGCGAATCCCGCTTAATGTTATTATTTTTCGCCATTACCGTTTTTTCGGACGTTTTTGAAAAATGATTTTTTAGAATAACCCATATGGATTGGATTCTACTGTTCCTGGTCGCTCTCACGAGTGCCCAGGATGATATCACAGGTTAGGATCATAGAGAGCCCCCAACGAAGACCATTTTGTGCCGAAAAATGTCATTTTGTGTCCGTTTAGAGGCTATTTGAGAGATTAATTATAGAGTTCTTTGGATTTGGAGATAAATGGCACAATTAACCCTTACGCGCCCAGATGAGTAAATTTTGTACGATAATGCGTAAATATGCATTTTAAATTTATTTTCTACCCAAAATTTGATATTTGTACAAATAAATATAGGAAAATAAACTTATTTTATTTTGTTTCTATTTAAACACATAGTCCCACATAAAGTATAATAATTATTTTACCCATTAAACACGTTTTCCAAAAAAAAAATGCATAAAATATGGACCAAATCAGTCCACAGGGAGTTATTGAAAGTTGTACGAAAAAATTGCTATGATCTGAAAAAAGTACTGAAAAAAATCTTCGTAATAATTGTTAGGTTTTTGGTTAAAACTCATTTATTTTCAAAATTATCTGGTTTAATTTTTAATAATGAAATAAATATTTTCGATCAAATTAATAATATTATATATGAGGAGCCCTTCTGAACATAATTGCCCACCCCTTTTAATATCGTTGTCCTTAAAATTATACCGTGTGTTAGAGCTCAGACTGTCAGGTTTTGAGCAATCTTAATAATCTTTTACCGTTATTTTGGCATCATCACAACATTCTAAGCTCCAACACACGGTATGTTAAAATAAGTTTCATAAGATACAAAAAAAAAGTTGCTGAATTTTTATCGCTAATATTTCACCTTTTCTGATTTTAGCGAAAAAGTCCGTATAAATGTTAAAACCAGTCGTCTGTCGGTTAATTGATTTCGGAAAAATATGAAATTTGAAAGCAGTTAGATCAGTTTTGTGCCAAAGTGATAAAAAATGTTCTTATAGAGATAACATGTTGCAGTACGATGATTATAGACGGCCAATTGGTCAAAGATCGTGGCGCCGGAATTTACCGCCAAGCCGGCGTCGAAAATGATAAACCACAGTACAGTCAGGAGGGCGGCGATGGGTACATTTACTATAATGGCGAATCGTGGGTAATTGGCGAGAAAACGTACACCTCGGGCATCATTTATGAGACGACCGATAATCGCCGCACTTTCCTGCGCACCTATAATAGCCAGTTTAATATAAATGAGACGCATATTTCGACGTGTCCCAGTGATGTTGGGGGTTGGGCGATTCGAATTCCGTTTTCGACAATTTGGACCTATGGCCACTCGTCGATTATTGGCTGTTTATATGGGGAATATACCGGTACCTTTGACGCATTGAGTAATGGTATTCAATATGGACCCGGCGGAACTACTACTGGGTTAGTCCGATTTTTAGTGATATTTAGTGATGTTAACTCACAGGGGGAAGTGCGTGTAAATAGACACGCAACTGGTTTTTTCGTCGATTTAAGGCATATGGAGGCCCCGTAGGGCAAAACGGGTATTGGTGACCCCCCGTCAACTTTTCGAGAAAATTCGATTGACGGTGTGTTTTTGCGTAGGTTGGATATTTCAAACAGCTCTCTAGGGGGCCCTGGTGGCCCAAATCAATTTCTGAATAGTCAGATCGACGTAGTTTGACGAGCTCTACAACTTGGCTTTACAGGTTTTATTGAATTATTGCGAATTATGGTGAATTTTTTAAGTGCATGTTTATTTACACGCATTTTCCCCCTACGGGTTCCCAAAAACTACTTCCCCCTGAGAGTTAACTGACCAGATATGGCCGATACAAGTATATTAACAAAATTTATGTTGAAAATATATGTTTAGTTTGGCAGATTATGAATTACCGCCATTTGCCATCGGTTCTTCATTTGACGGACCGGCTATTCAAGAACAATTAGAAAACCTGAATGAGCAAATACAAAGCGGCGGTCTCACCGGCACGGGTGGCGACGGCGGTTTCGGGGGTGGCACTGGGTTCGGTGGTGACGGCGGTTTTGGTGGTGGTACCGGTTTCGGCGGCGGGACCGGTTTTGGCGGTGGAACCACCGGTTTTGGTGGCGGAGGAGCCGTCTTTGGTGGTGGTGGAACCACCGGTTTTGGTGGCGGGGGAACTGGTTTTGGTGGAGGTGGTTTTGGTGGTGGGACCACCGGCGGTTTTGGCGGAGGTGGATTTGGCGGAGGCGGCTTTGGTGGTGGTACCACAGGCGGTTTCGGTGGAGGCGGATTTGGCGGAGGCGGTTTTGGCGGTGGTACCACTGGAGGCGGTTTTGGTGGTGGTACTACAGGCGGATTCGGTGGAGGCACCACCGGCGGCAGTACAGGTGGAACGGGTACTGGCGCCAGCGGTGGTGGAACTGGAACCGTTGGCGTCTCTAATGTCGATGCTTTGGCGCTAAACTGGGCCATTAACTACGATCGGTTTAAGGAGGTGGCCGACCAATGTTGCGGTCAGCTTATCCTAACCGGAACCAAAAAGCTTGATGGTTTGTATTATCGATCAGATCGCGTCATTCATGGGAAGGTCGCGTACGAAAGTGACGATAAAACGCGCATTATTGTCCATGATCGAAAGTCGTACGTTGTGGGCGTTGTCGGAAAAGCCAACTTTCCCATTAGTAGTTCCTTAGTCGACGGAAGCCACAATTGCCCAGCTGCTACAGAAACATGGAGAGAAAACGCCATTGATGGATACATTCCAAATAGATATGTTAAGTGTGGGGTTAGAAAAAAAAATTATTTTGAAAAAATTATAACTAAATTATGTATCAAAAATTTCAACGAAACTTATTCTTAAAATCCGATCTTTTTTTTTCAATAAGAATTTTAAAAACTCACTATCAGCTGGTTTTTTGACAAATGAAGTGAGAATAAATTTTTAATCAAAAGTTTTTGTTAGAAACTTTTAACCATCTTTGTTTGTGATATTCTTGTTGGAAAAGTAATTGATTTTTTAACGATTTTTTCATTTTTCATAATGACTTTTTAAGAATTCTAAGGAATAAAAGACAGATTTTTAACCAATCGCTTTCCAATCAAAGTCAACAAAACAAAACATTAATATAAATACTTTTACAGAAGGTCGACAAGTAAGGGTCGCTTTCGTGTTTGAAAAACATAATAAACTAATGAGCGTACCAAAATTTAGTTAAAATTGTTCATTGGACACGATGTTAAAATCAGCGATAATGCTAAAAATTCTCGAAAGAAAATTTATTTGAGGGCGATTGTTCAATGTTTTTTGAAAACTCGCCTTTACTAAGTCACAACCGGCCTCAACTTAGTGTTTCCTATGTATTTTATTTAAGTACTGAATATTAACCCCTTAAAGTTACAATGTTACTACCCACTTATGACGTCTTACAGCAGCTTTCAAGACATGTTGGAGTCAAACGGTACAATGCTGCGCTTGTTTCGATTTTTCGACGAAGGCACGGACTCTGTCAATTCCCACGAAGCCTGGGAGTTTTTCATGGACGAATTTAGAAATGAGCCAAAATACAACTCAAAATTCACGCTGCATCAGATTGACTGCGCTCGGGATAATGTTCATATTTGTCAAGAAGCTGCCGGAGCACTGCCGCAAATACGCGCTTTTCAAGCCGGACAAATGGTGACCAGTTTTCAAGACGAAACCCATCCTAGGGAGTTTATGGGAGATTTTTTAGGTTTGTTTTGTGCCTGAAGCTTTATCTGCGAAAAAACATAGGGTCATGCTTGGTGAACTACGTGAGATGACCTTCATCACAGTTTTCATACTTATTTTTCGATTTTTCGGGAAAATTGGGAAACCCATATATCTCTACTAAATTGTAATTTATTGGATTTTACACAAATTTGTCAACCTAAATAGATTTGTCTTTAGTTTTCCCAGATGTTTTTTAGTCCCCTGGCAATTATACAGGGTGTACAACCAAGACTGTTACATTATTGCTGCTTTATGAAAGCCTAAACAACAGCAAAAATGTAACAGTCTAGGTTGGACCCGTAAACATATTAATTAATACATTCCAGCAAACTAGACACTATAATAATTTGCTAATTTAGCATCACCTAGACGAAAAATAATTCTTATTTTTTTTCTAGAACGGACCATTTATGAAACAACGCCTAAAGCGCCGCCACGCGAGTGCTGCCCCGTTTTGCGCATCGAAAACGCCAATGCCTGTACCGGACTGTACAATAAAACGACAAAGATGATGAATGATCGCGTACTCTATCAGCAGGTTTGATTTAAACACCGACTTCGTTTAATTTATAATGCGAATGTGTAATTTAAATGAAGTTGGTGCTAAATAGGTGTCTCGCCCCTTTCAGCCCAAAAATTTCGATTACTTTTTTCAGCACGATGGCGCCAATTTTCTGTATTATGACAATGAGAATTACTGCGTGGGTACTAATCCGGACCTGGACTGCGAGGAGCAGGGCATTTTGGCGGAAGGTGTCACCGAAGAGCAAATCTGCCCGCAGCAAGTGGTAGAATGGTCAAAGGAAAATGCAACTGTTACATGTGAATTTATACACATAGGGGTCGTGCCGCCACACGAGCTCACAGGAATTTTAGATGATCCGCTGAAAATCTACTTAGTCCGGTTTTTTGATGATTCGTCACTTTCGCATGAGACGCATCATATTTGGGGTGATATTGTTTTGGATGTTTAAATTTATCGGATTTTTTGGTTCATGTTCGTTCTATTTATGTAACTATGTATGTAACTATGTATGTAACAATGTATGTAACTATGTATGTAACTATTTATGTAACCATGTAGGTAGCTATGTATGGAACTATATATGTAAATATGTATGTAAGTATGTATGTAACCATGTATGTAACTATATATGAAAATATGTATGTAATTATGTATGTAACTATGTATGTAACCATGTATTTAACTATATGTATGTCACTACGTATTTATATAACTATGTAGAAAACTATGTATGTAACTATTTACGTAAGTACGTATGTACACTAATGTGTAACTTTGTAGATGAGTATGTAAACCATTGAACATCCAAATTTAGCTAAGGATGTGGCAAAAGAACCGCTTTACCGAGGAATCGAAACCAAACAAATAAATTGTGTAACATATCCAGATTACTGCGCCGAGAAAAAAATTCACGAGAAGCCCGAAATGTTGGGTTTTTTGAATAACCGGGTTATTGGATACTTTACTCAAAAATTTGATATCTCCGAGCTGAATGCGGAAACGGCCTACGCATTTTTGGACGATTTGGGTCAGTATAATCCTTACCAACCGCATGTCAAACCGCCACCAGTTGTTTTGTGGGCGTGCTGCGACGCAATTATGGTCGCTGGTACCGACATTAAGGGCAAAGGTGAAGGTGTTTACCGAAAAGCCTACGAAGAAAAATATGGCCACATTTGGTATATCCAAGAAAATGGCGAAATGGAGATTTTCTTCGAGAAAGATGAGTTTAATATTGGATTGCCAGATTCCAAGGACCGTGATCGGATTAATATTCGGTCAGAAAGTATTATGAAATTTGTTTACCAGGACCGGCCACACATATTATCATTGTTAAATTTTGCGATCAATTTTTGACAGCAAATATTGATCATATTTTTGATCAAGCTTTTTATTACATTTTCATCACATTTTACGATTACTTTTTTGCTCACATTCTGATCATATTCTACGATCACATTTTTGATCAACTTTTTTTAACATATTTAATCACATTTTTGATCACGTTTTTAATGACATTTTTGATCACATTTTTTGATCACATTTTTTAATGACATTTTTGATCACATTTTTTTATCACATCCTGACCACATTTTTACCACATTTTTGCCCACATTTTAAAGTACACTTTGAAATTTTGTAACTTTTTGGTCACATTTTGGATCACATTTTTAGCGCGCATATTCACACATAGTTGTGAGACCACATTTTAAAAACAAATTTGGGAAGAAAATTGTGACTCCACTTTTCCAAATTTAATTGTTAACTCCCATTGTGTAGCCCCAATCCAGGATCCATCGTTAAATGGACGTTCACCGTGTCCTTATGAGTTAAGTACCTGGAAATACCGATCGACTGATTTTGACGAATGGGATTATGACCGAAGTATTGAATTGCACTGTACCGATGAGGATAATCTCGAGCGTCTTGCCCAAGTTTTCCCGCACACCGCCGAAGAAACCCTCAATTTAACCGATACATTCCAAAACCCGGTCCTGGCCGAACTTGACCCTCAATATTTTGACCAGGATGGTTGTGAAAGCGTTATTAATATTTTTGGAAATATGCTGCCGGAGGGTCGTGGCGGTGGCGAGTTTTATAAAATAACCGAACGGTACAATGGCTTCGTGACGTACTTTCACGAGACAATACCAGCCACAAATACCACAAACGCAGAAGGATATTATCTTTATTATAGGGAACATGAAACATTCAAGGAAAGCTGTTCCAACTAAAAATAATTCGAGGCGATACTTATCCGTATTTGTACCGAGTTGACAATTATTTCAATTCACAATTTACACCCATGCAAATAGTTATAGTCCCTACTCCCAAATTGTTACGATTTGTGGTTCAAAAAATCGTAACGATTTGGGAGCAGGGACTGTATATCAAATCCCAATTTTAACTACATATATAATGTATATATATGATATAATGTCTGTGCTCCCAAAGCGTTACAATTTGTTGCTCAAAAAATCGTAACGCTTTTGCGTCATGACGACATTTCGTGTCCCTTTTGGGCCCTTTTTTAGCCTTTAAAGTTTTGTTGGTTAATTAACCGTATTATTTACCGGTATTTGACCGTACGGTTAGAGGACGTACAACTTTAAACATGTTGCTGAAAAGTCTTTAAGTTTTAGGTAACTTTTTACGGAATGCTTTTCGATCATGATGTCATTTCGTAACGCTTTGGGAGCAAGGACTGTAGTCTTTATAGTATAATATAATCTATATAATTTGGTTTCTAAGTTTGTACAGCTATATTTGAGGGATGGGTAATTGGCGAGCGTACCTTATTTAACACATCCCACTCCCATGCCCAATTATATGAGCCCGACGGCGGTTATCGGCTTTTTGCCCGAATTCGAAGTCCAAATTTGGAAAAGAGTGCGACGGCGGACGTTTGTCCCTGTTATGTCCGAAATGAGGAATATTGGGAGTTGCGTTTACCCTCCCAGTCGGACTGGGTAAAGCGCTTTGAGTTGCCCTGGTATATGGGATTTGGCGGTAATATGAACTTTGACATTGTGATTGATTGCGAAACGAATTTGCAATCGGATCTTGATGAATTATTGGCCGCCAGTTTGGCAATTGGTCGGCGATCAGCTGATGATTACGATTAGGGTTTGGAAATGTTTTTTTCTTAATTCGCGAGTGTATTGTGTTAGGTTTTTGTACAAATTTTTGAAAATATATTGAGAGTCAGAGTTGAAAACGAACGGGTTTTGTTATTTGTTGATTATGACTGAATTGGTCGATAAGACAGAGTAATCATGGCGAACACTTTTTTTCCCTCCGGGAAAAATAACCAGATTGCATAGGCCATATGATCTGGTCCGTATCTTAGAATTTTACAAAAATCGATTTTTATCGAAAATTGTTCGCAAAATCGTAATGATATTTTTCCTCGAAAGAAGCTTCGGGCAGCCTAATACATATTGAAAGTTTAAATTTGAAGCATTAGATATTGTAAGGTACAGTAGTTATATCGGTAGGAATGTTAAATAACAATAATGGGAATTTTAATGAACAATCCAACTTGAGAAGATGACGATTTTTACACGGATGAATTTGGTATTCCTGTTCGCCGCCGCCGTAGTACAAACAATGTGCCACAAAGTCAACAGACAACTGCAGAGGCAGCGGAGTACACAGGATCCAGATTGCAAATAATTGTTTATTAAGTCTTAGNATATAAAATGCGTTTTTTATGGTGTCACATTCTATTAAATGTAACTACAGTGAAAACTAACATAGATTAATCGATAACAAAGTCGGAAAACAAATAAAAATAAAAATTGTGTTTCCGTAATCAATATTAATTAGTCATTTATTGGAGCTAGGAAACCTCAAAATAGAGGTTATTTGCAATTAATAGTTTTCACGCACATTTTTTTTCTGTCATATTTTTCCAAAATTGTTAAGTAGTGAACGGCCCACCAGCCTCTAAAAAATGAACCCCGTACGTCATCCGGTTAACCCTTTATGACTTTGTGGTTTTGTGGTCAAATCGACCAAAAGTGTCCAAGGGTGGTCGGAGAGCTTTCGAGAGTATGCCCATTCGATTCAGGACCATCAAATTGCTCATGACCATCAAATTGACCATCAAATTGACCATCAAATTGACCATCAAATTGACCATCAAATTGACCATCAAATCATCAAATTGCTCAAGTTACGTAGGTTAGAACACAACGATAGATGGGACGGACAAACGTCCGTCCGATGTGTTCAGGGAACTGTTTTAAATATGTGTTCAAAGGTTAAAAGAAGTTTTTTAGAAAAACTCATTGAGAATCGTATTGAAAAACTTATTGGTCATTGTTAGTTATTAATAAGTATGAAAGTTGACTTCTTTTTGCAATCCAGCATAGGGCCAACAGCACCACCCGTTTATACATTTTCCGAAATGGACATGTTGTTTTATCAGTCACAGGACAAGGTGCGCCAAATGGCGGCGGAAATGTCAAGTCGAATGGATGACTTTGATGCGCAATTTGATGCCGAAGCCCAAGTACTATTGCAGAGTGCTCAAAAAGATCTTGAAACGATCAAAAAGCCAATCCCCGAAATGGAAATCGAGATGAATCCGGGCATGCATTTAGGCGTTGAAGGCGAATATATGCAGCCAATGGCGTGGATTCAGAAAACAAAGGGGGCAGCGCAATTTGACGGCGATCAATGGGGCAAAGGAATCGGCGCCAGCACAGAACCCCCGTTTCAGGTAAAAAAGTCAGCAAGAAATTGCCGAAACTTTCGTCCTTTTAATTATCATTAATAATTACTTTTTTGTATTTTTAGACATTCGTAATTTTTAGACATTCGTAGTTTTTCCTCCAGGATTTGTGTCCGTATTTTCTTGGAACGAATTGATACTACTAGTACCTTTTTTTACCATTGTGTGAGGTAGTTCAACAAATCAAATTACTCTCTAACTAGTTATCTTAACACCAGTTATCTTAACAAAATTGCGTTATCTGAACACTTTTCGGACTAAAACTTATTGCGATTTCCAATTTTCTTACCAAATGCCTTACCCAATTATCTTAACAAAGTTCCATTATCTGAACACTTTTTCAGCAACACAGGTGTTAAGATAACTGGCTAGGTGGTGTATTATTTCCAATTTGTTAAGATGATCCCAAGTTGGGATGCCCTACATAAAGTATGTCACAACCTTATTAAGAGCGATGTGTACTAATTTGCTCGCATTTCCTTCTATGAGTTGAAATACACCTAACCATTTGACTTAACACATTTTTTTTTCCGAAAAAGGTGTTAATTCAAATGTAAATTGTTAAATCAAATGCAAACTGTTAAGCCACATGGGTAGTGCGTAGGCTGAAACCCTGGAAAACTTGAAACTATAAAAAAATGATATAAAACAATAAAATGAACGAAAAAATCCATAAAATTGTTATACACCGCCTGAGGGTTTGTCAGGCCACTTTCTCCTTCCAAAACCGGCCTGATAAACCCTCAGGCGGCGTGATAAACCCCAAGGGCGTAGGCGGAAATGCTGGAAAAAAAAAAGACAAAAAAAGGACAAAAAAAGTGTTAATTCAACTGCAAACTGTTAAGTCAAATGCAAACTGTTAAGCCAAATGGTGTTTAGTCAAATGGTTAGGTGGTGTATGTCTCGATATTTTAGACGTTTGAAATGTTTATAAAATTATTTTAGTCAACTACCCTGGGTAATATGATGATTAACGATTGTTACCGAAAGCCAAGTTTTGTCACAAATCGAGGTGGTTCTTCATTTTCGTCTTCTGCTGATCTCAACTCTGCTGTTGGAACGCTCCAGTCAACATTTAAAGACGGCCGTTTCATGGCGCAAAATGAAGGTTCCTTGGACGGGTCTAAGGGGGTTGCAGGCGGTCAATTCCTCTACGCCGAAACGGGCAACGGCGAGTTTGGCGTAGGCGGTTGGTCACAGCAATCCGTAGGCGACTCGATTTCATGTCCGATGGCGGATAATATACTGAATGCGTGTAATGATATTATCGACGCAGCGCAATATATTGGCGTCACGTTCGATATCACAAATGGCTACAATTTGGATGGGTATCGCGGGCAAGTAACGAAAATGTGGTGTGTTTATGCGCGCAAGTTTGCCAATAACAGATTTGATGTGCCCGATTTTATGCATATGCAAGGGTGTGTTTCAAAATTGTGATTTCGAACGTCCCATTTTTNCTTAAACGTTTTGCAATTTCCAATTTTATTACCAAACTACCTTATCCAATTATCTCAACAAAGTTCCATTATCTTAACACTTTTTCAGCAGAACAGGTGTTAAGATAACTGGTTAGGTACTGTATTACTTCCAATTCGTTTTGAGATCCCAAGTTGGGATTTCCAACATAAATAATGTAACAGACTGCCTTATAAAGAGCGATTTGAGCTAATTTTCACGAACTTCCTTCTAGGAGTTGAAATATGGTTAGATATTTTAGACGTTTGGAATATTTATAAAGTTATTTTAGTCAACTACCCTGGGTAATATGATGATTAACGATTGTTACCGAAAGCCAAGTTTTGTCACAAATCGAGGTGGTTCTTCATTTTCGTCTTCTGCTGATCTCAACTCTGCTGTTGGAACGCTCCAGTCAACATTTAAAGACGGCCGTTTCATGGCGCAAAATGAAGGTTCCTTGGACGGGTCTAAGGGGGTTGCAGGCGGTCAATTCCTCTACGCCGAAACGGGCAACGGCGAGTTTGGCGTAGGCGGTTGGTCACAGCAATCCGTAGGCGACTCGATTTCATGTCCGATGGCGGATAATATACTGAATGCGTGTAATGATATTATCGACGCAGCGCAATATATTGGCGTCACGTTCGATATCACAAATGGCTACAATTTGGATGGGTATCGCGGGCAAGTAACGAAAATGTGGTGTGTTTATGCACGCAAGTTTGCCAATAACAGATTTGATGTGCCCGATTTTATGCACATGCAAGGGTGTGTTTCAAAATTGTGATTTCGAACGTCCCAATTTTTAATTTTTATTATTGTAAAAATGATTTCTTCAAGATACAAATAAGCGAGGATATATTCTAATATATTGATAATTTATGATGAATTATGATAGTTTATGACAATTGTTGAAAATGTTTGGTAGATTTTGATAATTATGAATCATGATTCATTAAACTTGATGATATTGAAAGAATCACAAGAATTGATGATAACCTATGATATTTTTAATATTATACATGTAATATGTAATGTAATATACATGTAATATGTATGATAATATACTCCTACTGACCAGTTATCTTAACAAAATGGGGTTATCTTAACACTTTTATGACCGAAACGTATCGCGCTTTCAAGTATATTACCAAATGCCGTACCCAATTATCTTAACAAAATTCAATTGACACTTCTCAGCAAAACAGTTGTAAGATAACTGGGTAGGTAGTGTATGGTAATTTATGCAAGATTTTGATAATTTATCGTATTTATTTATACTCTATGATGCCTTATGATAATGTTTACAGTAAGTTTTTTTTATAAAATATAAACGTTAAGATAAGAGCCCATTTGTAACGATAAGAGCCCAATGCAAAGGCGATAAGTTTTTTGAAGGGAAAACAAGTAATTTATAATAATTTATGAAATAACAAAAAGGTTTATATGAAACAAGTATGGAAACCAAGGCGTGGAATTCAATCGAAGAATGGACAAAAGACAAGTCGAAAAAGTCGAACGCTCAAAATGGCGCGGCGAGTTTCTCCGAGGATACGAAAAAATTTAGCAAAGAAGAGGCAGATTCGCTCAGCGTTGAAGTCGGGTTTTCGGTAAAAGCACCGGTGGCTCAAGTTCAAGGCTCCGTTAAGGTCGACAAGGAGCGATCCAGCGGCCAATATGATAATAGTATGGAAAGGGACAGAACAATCGAGCGGGACATGGAAGTCGAAACAGAACAAGGCAAAAACAAGAAAAAGAAAAATCATCTTATTTCTGAGTTGAGCATTAATGTCGTCCGTTATCAGGCATATTTAGGTAAGTCGTGGGCCCCTGTATTCACAATAGTCATCAAAAATATATTTTTTTTTTTCGAAAAAAATAGTTTTGACCAAAAATATTTTTCGAGTTAAATACTCTGATTTTCATACTAGGATTTTGGTCATTACACTTCTGACGAATTTTTTTTTGTTCGAAGAAAATAATTGTTTTATTTTACACCTTAACTGTAGTGGTCCATTAAACCCACATGTGGGTTTATTGCTGTTTTTTTTCGAATTTACTCGCGAACGGTTAGGGCTATAATAAAAAGGCGAACGGATTATGAATCTATCACCGAAACTACGTTTTTTTGTTGTTCTTGACACATTTTTTCATTAACCCTCAACACCCATATTGGACTGAAAGTACCCAAGCATACCGATATAATTTGGGTTCATACGACCTTCTAGTTGAGCACCTTCTAGTCGAGCACGACTGCCTACTTGTGCACTTTTTCAGGAAATTTTACAAGACTGGCAAAAACTATTTTTGGTTTGCCAGGCAAAACTTGTTGATTCAATTTTATATTTTTTAGTTCTAAACGATAAAGGAATCAATTTTGTGTATATTTATGACTCGAAAACGCCCTAAAAACTAGTAGTTAAGTTGATAATGACAATTTTACCAAATTTTGCACGACCCTCTACTTGTGCACGACTGCCTAGTTGAGCACGTTTTTCGGAAACGCAAATTGCACAACTAGAAGGTCGGGACTGTAAATACAGGATTTTCTTTCGAAAGTAATTTGATAATACGTTAAAATTTATACAAAATTTATAATACGTTTGCAAGTTAATTTTTGACATTATAACATGTCATGTACATTATAACAGATTAGTTATGAAAAGAGTATCGAAATCTTGGTTGAAGTTTTCTTACTGTGAACATTTACGTATATCATATTTTGCATTCATGTGCCGTTAACGTAACGAACCCCAAAAAACAAACAAATTTTTATCAAACCTCTTTATTTAGTTATTTTTGACCATTATCAAAAGAAACAAATTTAATAAAATACACTATTTCGTAACGTTAACTCACCTTTGAAAAACTAAAAAAAAATAATTTAAAAACATTATATTAATAAAGTATATTAATAAATTTTTAGATGACAGTTAGAGGTTCAATAATTCGTTAGAAACTCAGAAATTGAGTCACTAGTTTAAGTGTAATAATGAACTGAAATAAACCCAGATGTGGTTTTAATGGACCACAGCGGTTACGCGTTAGGTAGTGGACCACGACAGTTAATTTTCAATTTTCTCGTAACCTTTTTGAAATAAATAGTTTAAACTAAACGTCACAAACAAATTTTTTTGAACCCGGGAAATGAGACAGTTTAAAAAAAGGTCGTTTTTTGCTTAGCGACATCTGCTGGTTGACAAAGTACTAACGTGTAAATTTCAAATTAGCGGATTTTTAACAAGTAAAGAAAAATCTAAGGGATTTACCTAAACTCTAAACATTTTTGTCAATTTTCACAACGTTAACCGATTAATTAAGATGATATCACGCCCGAAACCATTTTACCCGAATTTTTGGATGATTTTAAAATCCTTCCGACTACATTTTATCATCCGGATTCGCCACAACTGTTCCAGGACTTTATTGACCGATGGGGCACGCATATTGTCAAATCAGCTAATTTTGGTGGTAAATTGAGTTTTGTCCGAACTCAAACTGATGATGGGTCAGTTGACCTCCAAGACTTCCATCAAGAAACCGCCCGAGAATTTGAGACTATGACGGCACAAAGCGCAGCAAAGGCGACTCAAGATCAACAGTCGACTAAAGTCGATGTCGGGTTAACTGCCTCAGCGGTAGATGCTAAAAGTGGTGCAGCTGGCTCAGGAAAAAGGTTCAAATATTATATTTATTAACTCTCCGGGGGAAGGAGTTTTTGGGAACCCGTAGGGGGAAAATGCGTGTAAATAAACACGTACTTAAAAATTCACAATAATTCGCAATAATTCAAAAAAAAAAACTGGTAAAGTCAAGTTGCAGAGCTTGTCAAACTACGTCGGTCTGAGTATTCAGAAATTGATTTGGGCCACCAGGGCCCCTAGAGAGCTGTTTGAAATCTCCAACCTACGCAAAAACACCGTCAATCGAATTTTCTCGAAAAGTTGAGGGGATCACTAATACCCGTTTTGCCCTACGGGGCCTCCATATGCCTTAAATTGACGAAAAAAAAACAGTTGCGTGTCTATTTACACGCACTTCCCCCTGTGAGTTAACCTGATTGTCAACGGAACAAACAAGTAAGAAATTGTTACTTGTTGTCTCGCGTTGCTATGGTAACGCGCCAAATCAAAATTCGACGCAAATTTTCGACCTATTCTCATGCATTTTGACTTTTCGACCTCTTAAACTTTCGATCAAAAATACATGATACGAATTTAGTGGTACCTAAAATACACCTCGTTTTGAAACCTTTATGTCAGCACATGTTGGTGTTTCTCATCAGGATATAAGTCAAAGTTCTACAGCTTCCACCGATTTGGATTCGAATGCAGAGGTAGATAATAGCGGCAAGGCTGTACGAGCCGCAGATACGACAAATACAAAGGCGTCATTTGAACAGACCTTTATTTGGGCCGAAGGCGGCTCCCACAAAATTGCCGCAATTGTCGGTGATTTGTATACGCCCAATTTTAAGAATAACCTGAAACAGTGGCTGGAAAGCATTCCATATTATCCCAAGCTAGGGTGTCTAACTGGTTAAATCCATATTTATTCCCTAAACCAAAATTTCAATAAATGGCGAAGGTTTGGAGTTAGTTGTCCAATAAAAACGTATTTAGGCTAAAATTTTGAGCTGTTACGAGTTAAAATTTCACGATGCCGCAATGCAATTTTGTACTCACCTAATGTCGATTTTTGGACGATTTGAAGATCTGCAAAAATGATCTGATCCACCCTACCTGGAGTGAGGTACTTTCGCGATCATTTATGGTCGCGAAANAAACCCTGGAAAACCTGAAACTATAAAAAATGATATAAAACAATATAATGAACGAAAAAATCAAAAAAATTGTTATACACCGCCTGAGGGTTTGTCAGGCCACTTTCTCCTTCCAAAACCGGCCTGATAAACCCTCAGGCGGCGTGATAAACCCCTAGGGCGTAGGCGGAAATGCTGGAAAAAAAATACAAACAAGTGTTAATTCAACTGCAAACTGTTAAGCCAAATGGTGTTAAGTTAAATGGTTAGGTGGTGTATACGAAATTAAAAAAACATAAGCCTAGCCCACCGGGTAAACTGGTATCGTGTATTTTCGGCCGAAAGTATAAGAGACTGAAAGATCAAAATGTAAAAGTGAGAATTCGACGCAAATTTGCTAACATGTGAATATTTGGCCAAAATTTGCGTCGAATTCTCACTTGTACATTTTTACCTTTCGACCGCTTATTCATTCGACCAAAAGTTCGTGGTACCAAATTTAGTCGGTGCCGCCTAGAGACCCAAAAATGTTATGTCCGTTTTGAAGCATCAAAATTTCAGACACTTTATCGTTAAAACGGGAAAGATGGATTTGTTCGACATTTTCTTTTTTTATGAGAAGAGTCGAACAAATCCAGGTCTATGCCTACTTGGTAGATCGAACAAGCCGACCTTTGATGTGAAAAGATAGGGTTTTCGGGGGGAAATTTTTCATATAACCCTATAAGCCGGAGGTCGAAATTTTCTGCCCTATTTAGAATGATGGGATTATAGGTCGGCACATACAATTTTTGTCCTACCCGAGTCGGAATGCGCGGACAAAACACAGTTTTTTAGCCGGCTTACAAACCCGAGTTAAATAAAAGGTTAGATTCCGACTCGACTCGGCTCTCGGAACCCTAGAAAACTCGGTTCTATACCCGAGTGCCGACCCCTGGCTGGGATGAATTTTTCGCAAAAAAAAAACCCTGAAAAACCTTTGTCGACAAAAGGACGTTACGTTTTGGGGGACTGTATATAAAATTTAAGAAAATAAATATCACGTGATAAAAGCGATGTTTGTAAAATAAATATATAAAGCAAGATCTTTAATTTTATCGGCATGTATATACTTGTCGCAAAGTCGAGATTCCAAAGTTCATGTCATAATTTCATATTATTTAGATAGGAAATGTTTAAATTGGCAAAAGAGGGCCATTTTTTTTATTTGGCGAATATAATTACGCTGGCTTGGCATTGATATGTTACAACGGGTAGCACAAATCCTTTTCGCCCGTTTGTATTTTTTTTTCTTATTTAAAGAAAACTTTCGTCCATGAAGAGTGTAGTAAGTATTAGCCGTGATATTTGATGTTCAAGTTTTGCTGGTACACAAAAAAAGTATTTTTTACAACTTATGTTGAAATTAGTATCCTTCATACACTTTTCACTAACAAACCATTAACACGGATTTTTTTGTAAGTCTGTATTATATAGTATGAAAATGCATTTTTTAAAAAGTTGAAAAACGTCTTTTTCAAAAAAGTTGAAAAGTGACTTTTTTAAACGTTGAAAAATATCTTTTCGAAAAAGTTCAAAAAAGTTTCGTTCAAAAAGTTGAAAAAAGGCTTTTTCAAACAAAAAAAAAAATTTGAAAATCTAAGTTTTCAAAAAGTTGAAAATCTAATTTTTCAAAAAGTTGAAAACATGTTTAACTTGAAACAGTTGAAAAAATTATTGTTCAGAAAAGTCGAAAAAAAATTTTTCAAAAAAGTTGAACAAAAATTTTTCAAAAAGTTGAAAATCTATTTTTTTAAAAAGTTGAAAATATAANTCTTTTTCAAAAAAGTTGAAATGTGACTTTTTTAAACCTTGAAAAATATCTTTTCGAAAAAGTTCAAAAAAGTTTCGTTCAAAAAGTTGAAAAAAGGCTTTTTCAAACAAAAAAAAAAATTTGAAAATCTAAGTTTTCAAAAAGTTGAAAATATAATTTTTCAAAAAGTTGAAAATATAATTTTTCAAAAAGTTGAAAACATGTTTAACTTGAAACAGTTGAAAAAATTATTGTTCAGAAAAGTCGAAAAAAATTTTTTCAAAAAAGTTGAACAAAAATTTTTTTCAAAACAGTTGAACAAATTTTTTTTTCAAAACAGTTGAAAAAATTCATTTTCAAAAAAATTGAAAAAATATTTTTCAAAAAAGTTGAAAAAATTATTTTTTTTTAAAAAGTTGAAAAAATTAATTTTTGTTAAAAGTTGAAAAAAATATTTTTTTAAAAGTTAAAAAAATTATTTTTTTTTGTTGAAAATTGATACTTTCGACATTTTCCATGTCTTTTGTGGACTTTACCGATGAAAAACCAGACGAATTTGTATTTAACTACTCCTATTTTCACAAAAAAACGGACTAGTTCCATAAAAGTTCCAAAAAAAAAAAAATACGGGAACTGAGAAAAACTTGAAATAAAGAAATAACAAAAAAAAAATACGTTACACTGGAAATAAATTACAATATTCAAAAAAATGGTTGCTCAAATCTTCCGAAATTTTACTTTTTCCACCTCAACATTAACGGATTAATGACATGTGTAGTAAGAATTAATGGTGAGAATTTATTTTGTAAATTTATTGTCAAGTTCGTATTTTTAAATAACGTTTTTTTATTACCCACACTTTCTGAAAACTACTAAATCCATAAAAACGGGCTATAAAAATAAACAATTGATTTCAAAACTTGATCGAGCTTGATTTTGATGAAGAAAAAAAGGGAAAGAAAAGGCCCATTAAAAAAAACGAAGAGAAAAAGCAAATAAGAATAAAAAAACACTTATTTTGCGTCCCTGAAAAGGAGCCTTTGTAGTAGTCTTGAAGGACTTTGGTTTTTTTTTCTCAAAAGGAACAAGTCTGGTAAAAGATTCAATAAAGATAGGACCCTTCAAATTCAAATAGTCTTTTACACACCAAAGAGTCACCCCCAAATTATTCCACTTTTCGATCAATTATGTAAACTTGAGCATAGATAATATTTAACCGTTGTGTACAAATAAAACCCGAAATTACGAAAGTGCACTACACTCCTTGGGGGTTTATGTGCCCATTTCGCGACCTGAAAAGTGGGCACATAAACGGAAATTGGGCACTTAAACCCGCGAGCGTAGGCGGAAAACTTTGCTGAATTTTTTGGGCACATAAAGAGACGGTCGGACTCGCTCTGGATTTGTATCAAATTTCAAACTGAAAATGCACTGTGCATAAACTGTTTATCCTGTTCTTGTTAAATGTAAAATTATAGAACTCAGTTCAAAATGGTAAAAAAATAGAAAAACTTTATTTATCACTTGTCGGTCAATACAAAAAAAGAGATTTTGAAATTATGAAAATGACTCAGCGGGGACCTAAACCCTCATGCGTGGGCGGGATTCGCTGGAAAACTTTTCCTCAAAAACTGGGCACATCCATCGGGGCTTAATGGGCACATAAACCCTCAAGGAGTGTAGTATAGAAAAAATAATTTGACCATCCAACGCGGGATAAAAAAAACGAATTCTGGTTGTGTAATTCAGTTTTTCCTCAAGTTCAACCTACCATGTGATAATTGGCTTTTAAGGTCAAAATGCGCTTATTTTTGGTTTTCTAAAAAAGAAAAAAAGTCTGGTAAAAGATTCAATAAAGAGAGGATCCGTCAAATTCAAAACGTCTTTTACAAACCAAAGAGCCACCTCCAAATTATTCCAATTTCCGATTACTTATGTCAACCGCGCTGGCGGTACCAGGGTTGTAAATATGCGTTGGGTGTTGAGGCGTAAGGGCGTTGGGTTGGGGCGTTTCGACTGACCCAACGGAATTTTAAACCCAAACACGATTTTCGACGTTAACCCAACGCAAAATTTGCCCAAATGTACAACCCTGGTCGTGGTTCCCAAATACTTTATAAAATCACTTGCTATTTTTGGGAAAAGTGCCGACATGAAAATGTGTTTTTCGAAAAACTTTTTACCGAAAAATATCCCAAAAAAGGAAATGACGTACTCCTACAAAATGTAGTTAATGTATCATAACCTACATATACACTCCTTGCGTTATCATGTTAAAAAGGGGGTTTCTTTAAATATAACATATGTTAACATATTAACGACTTTATTCAACAAAACGGCCTGTGCTTAACATGTAAATATATGCATACCAACAAAAAAAAACGAAAAAATTAAATACGGGGAAAATTTAAATAAAGTTATACACTGCTTAAGGGTTTATGCGCCCCCCCTTATCGGGCCCGCTCGTGCGCTTATCAGGCCACTTTTTTTCAAAAAATGTTTCCCCTATCCCGCCAACGCACTGAGGGTTTATCTGGCCACTCGGACGGTTGAAATACCGGTTTATGGTCCATAATTCATTACGGAAACGAAATTGTTATTTTTATTTACCCTAACTTTTCACCCACCTACCCTAACTTGGCGTTCCTACTTTTATATGGCGGTACCCTGTATTTCTAATTCGATGAAAATCACTTACAGTCATGTCTCTGTTTCTGGCTGCGTGGGTCAATATCTCTCAAAAAGGAAAGAAAACACATTGGGTAAAGTCGTTGACTGTCAGATGCGGTAAATTTCCGAAATGTGATTCTGAAATCAATATACATATTTTAAATATATGTTTTATATATCACAGATAAACTCGGAGGCATAATTAAAATTAAATTTGATTTTTTTAGATCTTCTAGAACAGTTATTGATCGCTTAGCTGACCGATTGTTCCGTAACATAAACATAACTTATATGCCTTATGTTACATCGACAGTTTTTGATGAAATTGAACCAGTTGAAGAAAAGAGATTATAGAAAATGGCCCACCTGAATTGGTACAATATACTCACCACGTTCACCCTTAAGTACCTTAACCCTTAAGTACCTTACCCCCTAACTCCCAGAGGACATCGTTATAGATTTGTACTGAAATTGGATGACAGGGTTTTTTAAAACCATTCAAAAATTTGTATTGAAACAGCCAGAGGGCCATTTAATGCTTGGTCACATTTTCCCCGAAAACTTCATCCAAACAGAAAACATTGGATGCCGACTTTTCAAAAGGACCCTTAGCCCAAGGGCCTCGGGAGTTAAGAGCCGTATTTTTCCATGTAAAGAAATTATCCCATAAGTGCCTTCCCTGTTCATACCTGGCCCTTATTTTGTTTCCACTAAACTACTTGCGCCATTACCATGAGAACATGGCCAGATAATTACGTAGAGCGAAGGCGTAAAAATCAAGCTAGGAAAAAAACAAAGAAACATAGAAATTTGACATTATCATTTCAATTAAATTGATAGATCAACACACTTATGTAAAATGTTACGATTACAACGCGTAAAGTTTACGCCGCAAACTGAATTTTTTTGAATCCCTTATTATCGACATCAAAAAACGTACAAAATTTCTAGATTTTAAGGGCCGTCCGAAAAAGGGTAAAAACGTGTTTTTCGCTGAAAAAGCGTCCGAAAAAAGTGCATCTTCCGAAAAAGGAGAAAGGACTGTAACTGATACTTGAAGGAATTGGAAAGTCCCAAAATATGTTATTCTAGTGGACTTTCCTGTCTTAGCAAATGGTATGTACCCTCCTTAAATAATAACCAATGCGACAAATGGGTAATGTGTATTCTAAATTTTGAAAATATTTTAAAACAAACTTTTAAGTTTCTTCATAAAAAAACAAATTTAATCTGTAGCTCATCTTCAAAAAAGGTTTGCAATTTTTTTAAGTGAAACTTTGATGTCATTCGGCGCAGACTGTGCGTAGGCGGACTCGTCTAAAATTCATCAGAGTGAAAAAAGAGAGTTCTTACGGACATTACTCTATAAATAAAGGTGAAGTCTTGTATGAAAAAAAAAATTGTGATTCATAACGGCGCACCCGGTGTATACATTATTAATTCCATTATGATAATTATTGTAGAACCAATAAGCAAGGTAATGGCTATTAACTGAGTTACTAGTTTCACTAGTAACTCAGAGTTACATGATAACAAGGAAGAGATTTATTTGACAAATATATTTTCTAGAGCGTACTTAACGTAAAAAAACTTTCTTTGGTGGCTGTAGGGGCTCAGCATATTTATGAAATACTTTATTAATTAGAAATCATAATAATACACCCCTACACAATTATCAGACCGGTATTCGCGTGCGTGTAGTTTTTTTCTCCAAAATTTCAATGTATACCTAAGAATCATAGGCTAAGATTATGTGTTAAGCAGTACGCAGCGCGGTTTTTTGAAGAAAACGTTTTTCATGGCAAATTCGCAATTTGGTTATCAGGGAAAATTGGTTTTTCGAAGAAAACGTCTTTCAGGGAAAAATTCGAATACGGCTTTTCCAAGAATAAGTTTTTGGAAGAAAACGTTTTTGTCGGAAAAATTCATATGATATTCACAAACAGATATTATTAAGTCGCCTCTAATGCACTAATGAGGTTTTTCAGGGAAAAAGTTTATCGAAGAAAATGTCATTCGAGGAAGAGGGTTTTCCGGGAAAGGGGTTTATCAGGGAAAACGTTTCTCTGAGAAAAGGTTTTTCACGGAATTTATTCGAAAAAAAAACATTTTTTGAAAAGCCGCGGTGCCCGCAGTTATCGGGTAGGTTTCACATAGCAAAAGTGACCAGATAAAAACGCAGTAAGCATTTATTTTTCAAATTTATTTTCTGGTACTTTAACAGAATTTACCCGAGTTCGGTATGGTAAGCTTTTTTGGTCTAAGGTATCTTTCTAAAACCACTACAATCGGCCGTCTTCTCGGACAGTAACGGGGTTATAAGGACACAGCCTGATTTGGCCAAAAAGGGCGAAACTTGAAAAGGGTTTTATTTTTGGTAAAAAAGATCTTTTTTGTAATTGTTGAAAAAATGAGAAAAAAGAAAACTTTTTCACAAATATAAAGCCCCTTTGAGGTGTCGCAAATTTCGGTATTCGGCAAAATCCGATTGTGCCGTTATAAGGGCGTACGAAAAAATACCTTATAACCTGAACAAAATCACTTTAAAAAAATGTGAAAAGACATGATTTATTTGGAATAAAAGACCCTAAGATCTTATGAATGTCAAAATGGCCGAATTTTTAACCACCAGCCGACAAATAAAATCAGCATAAGAGATTCGTATGATACAATTTGAAGAGATTTGTTAAAAAAAAAAGAATCATGATTTGAACGCTAGCGTTACACCCATCCATAAAAGAGCCACGTTTGCCCTTTTTCAAGATTCGGCTCTCCCCGCTGTCTAGTACATTTTTGAAGGATAAAATAGACTGCCTTTTTTCCTCTCTCTCTCTCTTTTTCTCTATCTCTTAGTGATTATAACATGAAAATCAAACATTGGGGCCAAATAAACCAAATTTGACTATAGCGCAAAATATACATACCAATTTATTATTTCACCAAAAGGATTTTTTTTCTTTTCTCGTCCAAAAAAAACAAGAAAGGGCGTTTTTCGTGACATTGAAAAGGGTTCATCGTTGCTGATCCGAAAAAAAAAATATGAAAATTGATCTTCATATTTACAAGAACAATAAAAAACGAAAAAAAATATACCACATCATCCGCCTCGTCTTTCACCGAAAGAGAAAAAAAATGTGTAGTCAAAGAAAAAAAAAGATGATAAAAACCAACCTCGAAAAAAACAGCTTTTCCTTCTCGTCGTCGTTTTCCGTTTTGATTTTTTCTTCTTCGAATCGACTCCTTTTTCAAAAATATCTTTTCAGGCCTCTTTGCAGTCTCGTGTAAAAGTGCTCGAGCACGAAGAAAAAATCTAAACCTTTTTGAGTTTAGCGAAATGATTAGAGGTGTTAATATTAGCCTCTCGCGTTCTCCTTTTTTCTTTGAGCTCCCGAGGTACTTTATTTTCATCCTCAAACCAACTCTCAAAAAAAATATAAATCTCTCACCTTTATATATTCCTTCTCTAAAAAACGTTACTGGGGACCAAGTTTCAAAGTTTTTCTTTTTCTTGGGGGTGGGTTCTTCTTCTTGTTGTCTCTCACATTTAACGAAAAAAAAGGGGGCTGTTTTGTCGTCCGCTTGTCCCTCGCTAGTTCAGTCGTCCCCAGTGCCGAGTCACAAAATTGAGAAAAAAAAGAGAAAAATTTAAAGAGGGAACGACGAGCTAACAAGACACGATTCATCCTCCCACGCGGCAACGAGCGCCCTCTTCAACGTATTTTTTTCGATCTCACCGTATTCATATATAATCGTATACTTTTACGAAGGCAACGAGAAACACGAGCCCTTTTTACATACAAACCAATTTTATATGTGTATATATACAAGATACAAGACACAAGAAAAAAGAGGGAAAGCCAGTTGGCATTTTTTTTTCGGCCGAGGCACACACATACACACACACAATAATATACACTACCCCCGTTGCTCTCTAAACAAGCCCCTTTTTTTATCTCGACCTGAGCCAAGTAGACCCGACTACTTGACAACGCCATTATTTGAGCGTATGTTATGTCCCTATCCCCTTTTTGGTCGAGCGCGGCCGTGACCGCTATCAATGCCTTTTTGAGATCATTTTTTTTACGGGCGGATAATAATTTATTGTTTTTCAGCAGTATGTCTAATACACCCCCTGCGTTGTTATGTTGCAACTTTCATGAAAAATTCCCAAGATAAGGGAGCGAATGGGAAAAGATAACGGCGGAGTGCGTAGGCGTCTACAGGATAACGAAGACTCCCAAGAAATGGGAAATTTTGGAATGAAAATTGCCACTTCAATTGTTAAATTTTCATACATGGGGTTAATATAAAATTTTTTTCCAGGGTGCAAGATAGCGGCGCTGTGCGTAGGCGTTTTTTCTGGTAAAGTACTATAGGCAAAAAAAATCTGTTAATACAGTTTTTTTTCGAAAAATTGACTTGTCCAATTCTTATTTTTTCTTCTCTAAGATAACGTGTGAAAACATAACACAGGGGTAAAATATTTTATTACAGGGGGTCTCATAGTTATGGACACCAAAATTAAGGCTGTTAATTTTAAGGACAAAATGGACGTTGGTCAAAAACCGCAATCCGTCCCTTAATGTAAGACTCCTGTATAATTTTTTTTCCGTAGTATTTGCTCAAGGCAATACAGGAACAACTGTTGACGCCAATTTTTGGGTATTTTATTTTTATTAAATTTCAAGGTAGTGAATTTTTCCCATTAATGGTGTTTTTGAGAATATTTTTCGATCACACCAATTCTAAAAAAAAAGTAACACATAATATGTGCACACTACCGCCTGTGCTCTCTAAACAAGCCCCTTTTTTATCTCCAGCGGAGCCAAGTAGACCCGACTACTTGACAACGCAATTATTGAGTGTACGGTAGCCCCTAACCCCTTTTTGGTCAGGCGCGGCCGTGACCGCTATCAATTATCTATTACGACCATTGTAATGAATGTTTTTTTTTATTCACGCACAGTTTTGCGATCTCTTTTTTTCAACGTTTTCTTCAACAAAATTATTATAGTGCCGTAAATTATTATAGTTGTTTCATCGTTCCCCAATATCACGCGGTTTTCTTACCGTCCATTACTTTTGAATATACAGGTTCGCTTAGTTAAACTGCGCCTAGTAATCATTTCCAAAAATTTTTGAACGAAAAATAAGTAACTGTGTGTGGTAACTAGTTTACCAGGTCAAAAAAAAACGCTATTCTAATTTTATTGCTATTAACGGTCCATTAGAGAGCGCTAAGTATATATATTGGGCCAATATTATGGGCATATATTATCAGTATTTTTAATTAAAAATTTTAATCGATTTGAAAGAATACAAGCTCTGCTGACTTTCACCTGACAAACTGGTAACCAGTGTTGGTCAAGTTGGCCAACGCCCCAAATTTTCCCAACGCCCCCCGCGTTACGAAGAATATTGGCCCGACGCCCAAGGCGTTGAGGAAAAAATGTCCCACCGCCCAACGCATTGGGAAGAAAATTCCTAACGCATTGGTTGGGCGTTGGCCAACGCATCTCAACGCTTCCAACACTGCTAGTAACCTCATAAACCACATCTTTACTTTGTATATGGTGCTTCAAATGGCCCAACGAAGTTTGCTTCAAATTTGCACCAATGTCCCCTTACGGATTAAAGGCTACCTGAGACTCTTGCAAGTTAATACAGGGGGGTCTGGTTATAAGACTGAGATATATTTAATTATATTTATAAAAACTAACTTGATCTTATAACCCTCTGAAACATAAATTAATAAAAATACATGATTTTATAGAAAAAGTGAAAAAACATGATTTCTAAAAAATGTGATTTTTTCCCAAATTTCATTTACCGTATTCTCAATAAACTGACTTAACGTTAGTGCAAAAAACAGACTGGACCTTATAACGGTCACGAATTGGGACCTTATAACCAGACCCACCTGTAGTCACTTGGCCGCCATGTTGAAAACTTCTCATTTCCCGAAAAACAAATTGCTCAAAATCCAATCAAAAATATGATAAAACTTTGATTTTGGTATTGTTGCATTTATTGAATACACCCCCTGCGGTGTACCCCGTTATCGGGTACAGACTCGGAGAAAAAATTTGCTGGATTACGCACTTTTTGGGCCTAAGTGGTAACTAAGTGGGCCTAAGTGGTAACTTGAAAAACCATCCGATAAAGAATCACCCGATAACGGCGCAGAAAGTGTAATTAATTATCAGTTTCTGAACTTTTACTTGAAGATGAAATACATATTGTATTGTGGAAGATGGTGTCAATTGAAGCGGAAACACACGGTATATAATTTAGTGGCACTTTTTAAATGGGTTTATTCGAAGTTATTTGGGCTAGTCATGCAGATTGCGCATACATAACACTATACAGGGGGTCGCCATATAAGGGCCCCTCAAATAAGGGTCGCTTTCGCCAAATAAGGGTCGCTTTTTTCCGAGAAAAATAATTGCGCACAATAAGGGTCCAGATTTTAACATTGGTTCCTACGGATATTTTCCACTACTTTCTTCTCCGCTTATCGGCATATTATAATTATAATTAATTCAAATTGTTTTAACTTCCAATTTAGTCTAAAAATTAATAAAATAAAAAAATAAATAAAACGCAAAAATTATGTTTACATGCAGTTACAGCATAAAAATGGGCTCATCCTGAGTTCGCCATATAAGGGTCGGTTTTTCAAAACACGAAACCGACCCTTATTTCGCGAGCCCCTGTAATAGTGTTATATCAATTTGATATTTTACCATAAGTTATAAAACATAAGTTACATATCATAAATTACATGCCTTCATTGGAATCTGGATGACTTGTAAAAAAGTTATCGACCACACTATATTAAATCAACAGTGTTGTTAGTGGCATGTAATTCAGTTAACTGCTTATTATGACCCATAATTTATTGTTAAAGGTAAGGTCGTGAAAATTCAACCATATACCGTCTGTGGGTTTCCCGACCGAAAAAAAATAATGCGTTAAAAATGACGTTAAAGATCATATGCGTTAAAGATAATATGAAATTTTTTTAAAATTATTCCAGTCTGGATACCGACACACGGTATAAATAAAGTAACTTTGAGGTTTCTTACAATATCCTTGGCATGAAATTTGTACTAGTTATACCGTGTAATAGACTACAGGGGAGATCTGGTTATAAGGTCTCAAGTTGTGACCGTTGTATAAGGTCAAGTCACATTTTTTTTCCATAGAAATCATGTATTTTTACACATTTTTTCTATAAAATCATGTCTTTTGAGTTTAAAGTTTTGACACTTTTTTTTGGGAAACTTCAATTTTTTTTCATATATAAGGTTATAAGGTTTTTTTGTACAATTTTAAGTGCAAAGGTTTTTTTTAAGTACAATCATTTTTTTGGGCTTGACCTTATCTCCAGACCCCCTGTATTACTAATAGTTATACCGAAGAGTCAGTGTTTTATCAATTAAATCCTCAAATTTATCAGCATTTCTTCATCTAATACCGTGTTAAATAGCTTTTCTTGATCATAAGCACCTCTAGTGGCACCGTCTATTTCGGTTGCCATTCGATTTGAGCTGTCCAATCGGTGACCGCTTCCACCAATCAGTTTATTACATTCCGGACATTTAGCTAAAACAGAAATTAATATGAATAATCACGGACATTTATGTCGTTATTGTCCATTACAACTAGTATACACCCCTTGCGCCGTTAGCGGGTCACCATTTTGAGGACAAATCTTGACCCAATAAGGGGTTTTGACCCGATAAAGGGTGATCCGATAACGGCGCACGGGGTGTCTTGTTAAATTTGCACACCGTGTGGAACTGTTATTCTTTTTTTGGTGGTTCAACTACAGTTGTATCGCTTTTTTCCTGACACTTTCGCATGACTCATATTATATGAGTCATATACAGCAATGTATAAAATATTGCCTAAAATCTGTCAAGATATAGGATATTTGTCACGATATTGGCGATCTATCAAGATATAGGAGCACAAACTGTTCCACCACCTCTCATCGAAAACGATGATGCAAGATTTGTGTTGCTGTAAATTCGCGGTTCCTGCTGGTAGTTAAAATGAAAAATGAAGAAAAATTTTAAGCGAACAATATATAACTTTAATTTTATCCATGCGAAAGTGGAGTGACACAAACATAAAATTTGTTTCAGGGTTAACACGCACGTATGCGTCCACTACGCACCGAGAACGCCAAACTACACAAAAAAACAAACCAGGGCCAGAATATATATAATATATTACATTGCTGCCCCTAAAAGTACCGCTATAGCCGAAATTTCAATAAAACAACAGTACCCCAGCACAATATCCGAATACATATACAACTCATAATCGGTCATAAAATATGTTACAAGTTCAAAAATCCTCAAATTAAAGTTCATAAACACCTAAAGGGGATATTGGTCCAAATTTGTACGAAAATATTAATCAAGTAAAGGTCCTCCATTTTGTACCGGAAGCAAAATTCGATTGGTATTTTGGTACAAATTTGTACCATTGTCCCATTTGGGTGTTTCTGAACTTTAATTTGAGGATATTTGAAAATTGTCAAAATAAATAAATGTCTTACATATAACAACAGCTCCGCCGCACTCTGTAATACAGTAGGGGTGACCATTAGGGCACGTATACCAATAACCCTGTTCAAAACCCATAAACTTCTTGATAGGTTTTAGTTCCTTTTTGGAAATTCCAGGAAACGCCGAATCAAGACCAAATTCATCCTGAAATATTATTTTACACAGAGCGTATAGTTAAATGCCCTTGTTAACTGCGCAATGCGTAGGTGAGGACGGCAAAATACTGCCTGGTTAAAGAGGCGATTACATAGGAATTCTGCGAAAAACTTGTTCTTTGAGATGCTAGGGTGCCCCCAAAAATCGTACACAGGGTGCGCAGTTATCTTGCGAGCTTGGTCCTTGAAAAGTCGCAAGATAAGCGTTTTTTCGCAAGATAACTGCTCAGTGCATATAATATAAATATTAAAATATATATTTATATAATATTATACACCCCCTGCGCTGTTATCTTGTCACCCGTTATCTTGCAGATTTTCCCGTTGGCTCCGTTATCTTGCAGATTTTTTTCGGTCAATTTTCCAAGAATCCCTATATTTATGTGTTAAGCACTGCGCTGTTATCTTGCAGATATCCCCGTTCGCTCCGTTATCTTGCGGNTTGGCCGAGTGAGATACTTTTTGATTAACCCGTGAATTTCCGAAATTTGGGCACCTATTGTAGTCTCTGTCCAGGTACGATCTCGATCAACTGCGCCTTCTGGAGGTGCATAGGAGGCAATGAGTATCTGATGAGCGTTACTTAGGTACGTCAGTTGGCTGTCAATAGTTTGAAGTGTTCCGGCTACCCTTGAATTACCAACAACAAGCTTCCGAAATAAAATTCGATCTGCATTTTCGCCTTTTTCACGTTGCGCACAAATTATTTACAGTGCTCCCGCTTTTAAGTGCCGCACTCGAGCAGCCAAAAATGCGGCACTTAATGAGGGTGCACTTAAAATGGGAACACTTTTCGTCGTACCCGGAAGGCTTGTTCAGATTTCCTTCAAAATATACTTTTACAGTGATAGTTGTTATCAAATGATATGTAAGTCAAAATCAACATAGAATAATCAATTGTGTAAGTCCTACGAAATAGACCCCATATTAACGGGCACTTTGCTGGAATTCAAATACTCGTCCGTTATCTTGCAGATTTTTTTTTCGGCAAATTTTCCAGGAATCCCTATCTTTATGTGTTAAGCACTGCGCTGTTATCTCGCAGATAACCCCGTTCGCTCCGTTATCTTGCGGATTTTTTTCTTGCGATAGTTGCAAGATAACAACGCAGGGGTGTAATAAAAGCTAATTTTAAAATTTTTGTTAATTTGGATCAGAGTCCATTTATGTCCTGGACGTTTATGACAAAAAACCGTCCCGGAAATTTTTGTCCCGGAATTTTATTTCGATTCCGGACTTTTCTTTGAAAAGTTACTCAGAATGGGGATCCTAGAACGGGGCTACACCCTGTATACATTCGTTGATAAAAAATGGGCATAAATTATGACTCATAATTATATTTATGGCAACGAGTCCTATAAAATGTTTTCTTTCACCTGCTTCTTCAATCGGAATTTCTTTCAAATCGGAAAGAAGCGCGGTTTTGAGCTTTTTAATATCGACTTGATTGTTAATTTGGTATCGTTGTTTGACACTTTCATATTTGCTTTGGATTTGATTTAACTCTTTGAGGTACCGGTCAGACTTTCGAATAGGAGTTTTACATTTTGTACATTTCAAGGCCTGCAGTTTGGTATCATTTTCACTTTTGCCCATAACAGTTCGAACCCAACGATCCAATGACTCGTGCTCTACACCAGGGATGGAACTCGTAATCCCGAAATCACAAAATGTTGGCGTGACTTTGATTCAAAACTTTGTGACTGAATGTGAGTGTGGTTTTCTTGTGATTTTGGGATCACATAATCACATAGACTCACAAAATTATCTGAGCGCGATTTTGTGACTTAACTCTCAGGGGGAAGGAGTTTTTGGAAACCCGTAGGGGGAAAATGTGTGTATATAAACACGCAGTTAACAAATTAACAATAATTCAGCCCCTAGAGAGCTGTTTTAAATCTCCAACCTACGCAAAAAATACCGTCAATGTAATTTTTTCGAAAAGTTGAGGGTGTCAGCAATACTCGTTTTGACCTACGGCCCGTAGGTCAAAATGAGTAGGCTACGGGGCCTCCATATGCCTTAAATGGACAAAAAAAAACAAGTCGTGTGTTTATATATACGCACTTCCCCCTGGGAGTTAGATGTGTTTTTGTTATGACAGAATCACGAAATCATTTCTGGCCAAATAATTTTAACCAAAATCACACGTTTTTTCCATCCCTGCTCTATACTGTGTTTACAATCTGGCAGATAAACGTACAACCCCTGGGGGTCAAATTCCATCCTAATTGGATCATGAAACCGATCCCGGACATCTTCATGGAACATCGGACAATTTCTCGCCGAATGAAAGTCACCGGTCTCCAATTCAAATCGTCCATGATTAACGTGAAAACATTTATGGCCACAAGGTCGGATAATGCGACAGGGTTTGGTCGGTTTTTCGTGATCACATTTGTCAGAAATTAGGGTTCAAAATGCGTTTTTTTTATACATGGGGACGCTCAGACTGTGAGGATGACGTCAGAATAGCGTTACAAATGATAGGAAAATTGCTCAAAGCCTCACAGTCTGAGAGTCCCCACACGGTATATATGTGTATACACAGGGTGCGCCGTTATGTTTCACAACAAAATTCGAAAAATAGTGAAACATAATGGCCCGAGCGGGAGAAAATAACGGCGTCGGGCTTAACAGCACGGCGGTGAAAAGTGAAACATAACGGCGCACCCTGTGTATGTCATATATGATTTAACTTTCAAGAACCCTTAACAGAGCATTTCTTATTACAGCCCTTGGTCGGGCACTTCTCCACACATGGAATACATGGTGCCCAACATTCATGTTTGCAAAGTGAATGTATACATCGTCTACCACATTTGCCCTTACATGGCGGACAGGCTTCATCGTGACATGGCTGGCCGCAAATATGACCGCAAATCAACATTCGCTCACATTTAACATTACAATCGACATGTAAGAGTTTATTGTTACATTTGCCACATAAGCCAGTACATTTATGCCCACATTTTAACTTTTCTCCACAAGCACTGGTACATTCCGAAAGTGTCTTCTGGAAATCACGGCAGGCGATTTGGCTTTCAACTCCACAGCCGCCACATTTCTTTGATATTTTATGAACACATTTACTTTCGTCACATTGTTCACCACATGATTGGGAACACTGTTTGCCACAACCTACGCACATTTTCTTGCATGGCGCCGGGCATACAAAGTCTTCGGGGTCTACGTAGGGTTGCAAAACCGAAAATTTAAAAATCCTCGTACAAATTTGAAATTTATTATGTACCCACTAACCGGCACCAAAAAGTTATTTGGGTACATGCGTGGGCGTTTTTGCCGGTAAATGTTTGAGCAAAAACTGCCGGTTAATGAGTTACCTTGTGCATGTGTATTTTGCTGTGGTAAAGCCAAGTGCGTAACTAAAAATCCAAATCGTAACGATATCAGATTAGAGCTCGGAACTTCATCAGTGACGAATTATCACTAACTTCTGAACAACATTACTAACTATGAGTCATTATATGACTAAAAATAACTTTAAATTTAAAATCTATTTTAAATTCGGTTTGGCAACCCTAAGTCCACGCCGCACGGCATTTCCTGATGATGCCCGCACTTTATAACGACTTTCAGAAGAGGAACAGGGCATGGGTCACACTCTATCCAGCACCGTTTTTTACACGTTTTGTGGCCGCTAGGACAAGTGCGCTCACAGGGGTTATTGCATTTAACTGTTTGGTGCCGTTCATCAACGTGACATGTGAGTGGACAGCCATGACCACATTCTAAACGATCCTCGCAAGGTCTCTTACAACCGCCTTCGGGAAAATATTGAGAAAATTGTTGAGCAGTTTCATAAGGTTTTTCGCATATTTCGATGGAATGTTGATATTCGGGATGCCGTTCACATGCTAACTGAATAAGAGTTCAAAATAGATACAGGCTTTCTAGAATTGTTAGTATAAGGGGTTGGGCTTATTAAGGCAAGATTTTCTGATTTTAAAAACCGTCCCTTATCAAGCACATGTCCCTTATTTAAGCACCCCCAGATCTTT
The DNA here is from genome assembly GCA_004367875.1 of Oikopleura albicans. Classification (NCBI taxonomy): domain Eukaryota; kingdom Metazoa; phylum Chordata; class Appendicularia; order Copelata; family Oikopleuridae; genus Oikopleura; species Oikopleura albicans. The sequence goes on from SCLG01000244.1 coordinate 113,281, forward strand.
TGTACGGATGAGCCAATCAAATATTTTGAAAAAGTAAATTCGTTTTACCATGCATTAAACAAATTGATATTTTACGGTTACAAACCGTCCCTTATCACATCCTCCCCTGTAATCATTCTTTGATATCTTTTGACTAAACCAAATAATTAACAAGGGCTTAAATTACAGTGGTTAAAAACAAAAGCAATCCCTGCTCCCAAATCGTTACGAAATGACTTCATGATCCCAAATGGTTACGAAATTACGACATCACCCCAAATCGTTACGAAATGTCGTTATCACCCCAAATCGTGACGATTTTTGAGCCACAAATCGTAACGATTTGAAAACAGAGACTGTACAAAAATTCTGACAAATTAACGGCTACTCCCGGGAGCTCCCTGTGAAAAAAATTACGAATAAACCCTGTGAGATATCGAATTTTAAAATTCGGGATAAATATCGAACTCTGAACTTGAGCGAATCGGAGTATGTTCCACGTCTTTTTGTACATTCCAAAATTCTCCTCCAAATATTTTCGTTATTATCACTCTTGCGTACTGGGCATTCGGCGAGCATGGTTAGGTTTCCTACAACAACAAGACCATTTCGGGCACGGGATAATGCTACACATACTCGGTTGTCGATTAGTGAAAAACCGCCCTTTTTATGACGATTTGATCGAACCGTCGACAGAATGGTGATTTCATTTTCTTGCCCCTGAAAGTTATCCACCGTTTGGCAGTTAACTTTTAATAACTTGCCGAGCAAACTTTTTATCTCGAAAAATTGTCCGAGATAAAATGTTAAAATCGTAATTTTTTCCTCGTCAACACCATTTTTTATGAAGTACTTGACCAGTTCAACCACAAATCGCGCCTCATGTTTGTTAACTTTAGAGGTCGACTCCGAGACATCATCTTCATACAGACGTTTGTGGCCATAGTCGATAAATTGCACATTTTCGGGCATCCCGGGTACATTTGGCCGGTCCTCAACGCTCTGATCATTTGTTAGTCCCTGATAAAAGCACATTTGCATTTGATAAGAAATTTCTGGTCGCATTCGGTGCTGTCGATCGAGTCTATTTACCGTTGTAGATAATATACACCGGGTGCGCAGTTATCGGGCGGGTTTCGCGAGAGAAAAACCTTAATCGGGCACCCGATAACTGCGTAGGGCGGAAGGGGAATAAGGTTAAAATATGCTAAAAACCGCCCGATAACATCAAAGGGTGCCCGATAACAGCGCAAACCCCGCCCGATAACTGGACGCCCGATAACTGCGCACCCGGTGTATACTATACAGATGGTGTGGTGACGAGTTAATACGTAAGAAGTTGACCGTTCGGAACGGGGTGACACTTTTTTGGATTTTTTTGGGCAAAAATGACAGAACGAAGTGACAGTTCGGAACGAGTTGACAGTTTTTGACGAAAAATTGGAAACGAAAGTGTCAACTAGTTACCACACCGACTGTATACATTTACAGACTCTGTCTCAAAATTACTCTGCTACAGAGATAGCATGATGAAAGCATGGCAGCGTAGGTTTAAAAATTAAATAAATGACTGGATAGAAAAAGTAATCAAAATGTATTATTCAAATGATGCATCACGTTGAAATGAATGCAATTGGCCGATGGTGAAAAACCATCAGCGCTGTTGACACCATCACTCTTATTTTGAGCCAATCAGAACCGCCGACATTAATTCTCCCAAGAAAAAACACTTGAATGTTTAAGTTTTAGTTTTTTAAACCAACTTTGTTAACCTATGCCGCCATGCTTTCATCATGCTATCTCGGTATGAGTCATACCGTATGAAAGATATTAAAATTTTACGCGATGCCGTACTGTACATCTGGTTATTGGGAACCTACAAGAAAAAAATCAATATCATGGATATTCTCGGACTAGACATTATCGCTAACTCTAGCTGTAATTTTGCTCGAAGCGGAATTGACGCCAGGTGGGGAACCTATTTTTTAAATCCAACCTGTTGTTACAGATCCCGGATATATATACTAAAAGCGAGAAGCGCGTTATTATACTACATAGTGTATATATATATACAACGATTTCCTTATAGACTTGAAATCATTTTTAATCAAACGCTCGAATAATGAAATATCCAAATGATATTTAATTTCAAGTTCATAAGACGTCGATTTTGGCCGCAATTGCTGATGATCACCTATTAGAATCAGTTGTTGGCATTTTTGGGACAAAACCGAAACAATATGAGATTCTTGAACTTCTGCCGCCTCTTCTGCGATGAATATTTTACACCCTAACTTGCTAATCAGATTTTGGGTTCGCAAATTATCCATTGTGAAAAAACAATCAAATTTTAATTTTTTGAATGTTGCAAATAAAAAGGAAAAAAAACCCATATATGTCTTATATTTGCGAAGAGCAAATAGTAAAGTATACGTGCTCTGGATTGTACACCACTTGCGTACCTATCTTGCGTAAGTGTTTAAAATAAATGGTAAAATAAATGTGCTGGGCGTAGGCTTAAAAATGAGGACACATTACCGGCATACGGCCGCGCCGTGCTAAATAAAAAAAACATGACAAAAATCCTGGGTGTGCAATTTAAGGGTTGTTTTGCTAATTTTTCCAAAATTCAAGGAAAAATGTATTTATTTTTATTTTAAAACTTGAAATCCGCAAAAACATAAGCTATTTATTTTTTTATTTTTAAATCGACTTTCAAAAGCACTCTTTAATAATTTCACACGAAAAACCGACCTGTATTTAGCACTAATTATTTTATTTAAAAAAAAAACGACCCTGATTTAGAATTAGCGACCCTTAATAGGCACCCTCTCATTCAGCACCCTCTGTATAAAATTGCGAACCCGAATCAAATTGGAATTTTTTGCAGCGGCGGTTGTAGTCATACCGATTATTTTCATTGTTTGACAGATTTCAACATTTTGCTCAACAGATGCCAATTCTAATTTTTTCGCCGCTTCATCATATGCTTCAGTTAACCCATGGAGGTCATCATAGTGCGTGTCTCGGAACTCATCAAGCCATTTACGATATGCTTGCCATCTCCTTTGTTTGGTTTGTCCTAGATTTTCAACACTGGCAAAATAACCGGTAAGGTTCGGATGATTTCGTAACACATTTGTGATTCTCTGAAATAAATGTTTACCCTTTTGGAAAGGAATATATTTGATGAAATAAAGTGGGTATACTGCGTATACTGTACACCCCTAATGATTTATCTGATCACTTTTTTTGCGCCCGGCCGTTTTTCCAATTTTTTTCGACTGCGGGTTTATACTGATCTTGTTTCATTGGTCTTCAGTATATTTAACTCTCAGGGGGAAGGACTGAATTGATAACCCGTAGGGGGAAATGTGTGCATATATGCACACACTTAAAACATTCACAATAATTCAACAAAACTGGTAAAGCCAAGTTGTAGAGCTCGTCGAACTACGTCGATCTGATTATTCACAAATTGATTTCGGCCACTAGGGCCCCCTAGAGAGCAGTTCGAAATCTCCAACCTACGTAAAAAATACCGTCAATCGAATTTTCTCGAGGTCAGCAATACTCGTTTTGTCCTAAGGGGCCTCCTTAACTTTTTCTCACGAAGTGATTTTATATTAAAAAATGCTTTATTTTGATACGGCGTTAATTTTGCAAACAACAGGTACAAACGGTCCTTATTACAAAACAAATTAAGGGTTCTAAGCAAGAAACTTATATTATTAGTTGCTTACCTGGCGGTCTTCAGGAGTATCCTTGGCCCGTATGAGTTTTTGGGCTTCAGACTTCAATTTATACAGTAACTGTTTGGGGTTCCGTATTTGACAACCGTGTGTATAATTTTCTTCCACTAGGTTTTCGAAAGCCTCAACATCCCAGTCGTCAACATCATATTTTTCCCGTTTTTCTCGTCGACGTTTTCGGTCTTCATTATCTTCAAGCAAAAGTCGTTCTTGTGATTCTTCGTCCGATTCTTCGCCGTCGCTATTCAAGGAGGTTTCGGCTTCGTTGAGGACTTCTTCGGTCGAATTTGGCTCAGCATTTGCCTCGGGTGAAAAAACGGCCCGAACCGGACCAACAAATAGCCATTCACGCAATAATGAACTGTTTGTTGATTTGCAAATACCGTCCCAATATTCAATACCTGGTTTAAGGGGTGCATAGACGATTTTTTCCATTATTGCATCAATTATGGAGCGTACTCCTCCTAGACCATTTATAATAGCAATTTAAACTAACTAGCCAAAATTATCGGTTTTATCGAGACATAGAAGATATTTCTCGATGAAAATTGGCCAGTTACCCAAATTAAGGTCCTCACATTCCAATTTGTCATATGACCCCTCTAGGTCGTCAAATTACACGTTTCTTGAAATCGGAGGTTAATAGACTACACCACCTGCGCCGTTATCGGGTCAACATTTTGAGGCAAAATTTTGACCCGATAACGGGTTTTGACCCGATTACGGCGCAGGGCGTAGGCGGAATGTCTGGAAAATTTTTATCGAAAATTTTGACCCGATAACGGCACGAGCGGGAATTTCGACTCGCTTTTGGCAAGATGAAACTTTTGACCCGATAACGGCACGGGCGGGGATTTTCTACTGGTTTAGTCTCATGGAAATCGGCTGCGCGTTTCTAGTATACCGTGTCGGCATTTTAAAATGATATTGGCCAATAGGAACACCCCATTGCAAGGAAAAAGAAGAAAATTTCTCTATTCTAGAAACGCTCAGCCGATTTTCATGAGACTAAACCTGTAGAAAGTCTCATATGTCTATGTCTGTATTTCATATTTGTACAATCCTACTTGATTGATGCACCAATAACGTCATAAGTTAAAGCAGTCGTGTACTCCACCTGTCTACGGAAGTTGACAATACGATGGGGAAAATGGGGTTAATTTCTATGAATTTTTCTATGAACTTCCGGGTATTTTGTGGATTTTAGGTGCTTGAACTTCCGAAGACAGGCGGAAAAAACGTGACTTCAAAATATTTTGAAAAATAGGGAAAAGATCCAGACGTCTACAAATTCAAAGATTTAATAGAAAATACCCAAAAAGGATTCAACGTATTTTAAGGACAAATATTTTTGACCCGATAACGGCGCAGTGCGTAGGTGGGATGGCTGGAAAATTTTGAGTCGAAATTTTGACCCGATAACGGGTTTTGGCCCGATAACGGCGCAGGTGGTGTATTCGGTCAAATTCTCAGACTTGAAATTTGACCCTTTTTGGGGTATTTTCGACCGAAAATGGAGTCAAATTACAAAAAACTTGAAATGATTAAATCGTTGTGTATGCAAATTAACAACCCTGGCCTGCTCCAGGTCCTAAATCTTGTAAAACATTATAACGAATTGCGTCCATCTGAAAATCTGTTATTACCATAGAAAGTGTATTTTCACTCAGAACATGTCCGTCAGCCCACTTCAAATTATCGGATATATCCTCAATGTTGTCAGATTGTCCTCGGAATTGAGAAAAGTACTTATTTCGAAGTTGGGCTGTTGCCGACGAAAACTTTCGTTCTTTACACCATTCCTGATACACAGATTCCAAATGTATTCTTCGTCTTTTTAATACAGGGGATGGACAAATAAGGGTCGCCTTCGCGAAATAGGCGAGCCAAGGTTAGGTGGCGCCAAAAAAGGATCGGTTTTCGAGAGAAATATTATGACACCAAATAAGTGTCGCTCATTTTAACATTGTTTTTAATAAACAGTTTTATTAGTTTTTGATGCGCTTATGGATATTATCAATTAAAATTTTATCAAACTCACATTTAATTTTCAGATTGATAAAATCCGCATTATAATGCCCATAAAATCATAATTATGTATAGTAATAACATAAAAATATGCTAATTTTGGATTCGCCAATTCCAGGTCCATATACAGTAAGGGCTGGTTTTTCAAAACACGAAATCGACCCTTGTTTGGCGACCCCCTGTATGATTTAAATCAGAGATCGGCACATTTGATTTTTTTTTCTTACCCGACCCGAGTGCTTTACCCGCGGGTAAAAATGGGTAAAAAAGTCGGGTAATACCCGAGCCCAAAAACGAGGCCGGGTAAAAAAATAGGGTAATACCCGAGCACGGGTAAAATTCGGGTAAAAAATCGGGTAATAACCGAGCAAAAATGTTGCTACCCAAGCGTACCCGACCCGACACCTTTTTTTCTAAAAACGTAAAAAACAAAAAAAAGGTGTAGCAGTTTGATTTTCTACACTGTACAAAATTTGTGTGACTTGGAACCGTGCCTTGCGTATTAACGATAAGTTGAAAGGTTCCAAGATTTCCGACTTTGATCTCGATCCAAATCT
>SCLG01000244.1:129296-153801 GCA_004367875.1 Oikopleura albicans
ATAAATTAACAGCACAAGTTGCCTGATAAACCCTCAGGTGGCCTGATAAACCCTCAGTGCGTGGGCGGGATTGGCGAAAAATTTTTGGGGAAAAAAGTGGCCTGATAAGCGCACGAGCGGGCAAAGTGGCCTGATAAAGGGGGGCCTGATAAACCCTCAAGCGGTGTATAATTTTTATGGAAGTTTTTTACACGTTTTTTTTACGTGTTAACGGTTCACCTATGTTCAACATTGTTAAACAAAATACTAAAAAAATTTTGGAAGTTTTTTACAAGTTTTTTTAACACTTCAATTAACTTCAATTATAATTTATAGTATTTTTTGGTTTAACCATGTTAAACATATGTAACATATGATATGTTAATTGAAGTGTTAAATAAACTTGTAAAAAACTTCCAAAACAATTCCAAATAAAAACACTGTATACTATACTCGTAACAAGTTATGTCAACACCAATTATCTTAACGAAATAGGGTTATCTTAACACTTTTTGGACCAAATTTGGCCAAAATGTATCACGATTTCCAATTAAAAAAATTCAATTATCTTGACAGTTTTTCAGTAAAGATAACTGTAATATTTAATTAACTGTAAAGATAACAGTAAGATAACTGGTTAGGTGGTGTATAATCTACAGTTTACTTTTTGAACACCATGCCTCGCCAATTTCCGTTTTCACGTTCATGTTGATTTCCAGCGCGCGCGCCACTTCGGGCGGCGCAATTACCTAGATGACGATTTCTTCTATCCATTGAATGCCATCATAACATCGAGTCCAAAAAATCTCAAAAGATAACAAAAACGACTAAAATGTGGCTATTAAAAAATCTTTTTGTTGATCCAAATCGGCAGCCAATTAAAATGTCGTTGAGGGGTCACGTGTCAAATATTGCAGTCTGAAAATGGTAACAATTTGAATGACGCACCACGAATACGCGTAACCGGGGGTAGAAATCAGTGTTTTTGATAAAAAGGAAAAGGTCAACCTTGGGCAAGGTTGGTACGGTTTTGGGGTAGGTAGGTAGTCGTATTTTGTGTTAATTGAGTTAATACAGTAACGGAGCACAACGGTATTTGTGAGCTGGCGTTGTTCTAATTTTTCAACAATTTTCTGAATTTTTCTAAAGCAAAAAAATTATTCAAGAAAAATTTTTTTAACACGAACAGACAGCAAACTAAATGTATTTTCTTATTTTTGAATAAAATTTTCAAATCAACCGATTATTTGTTAACTAAGTAAAAAAAATATTCAAACTATCGACATATTAGGCTTTCAGAATGTTTTTTTTTTCTCTCCAAAAAATATCTAATTATAAAATTTCATCAAGTGGTTAACCATGGACCATGGTTCGCGCTTTATGATTTTCAAAAAAAAAATTGTTATCTATGACTGAAACATAGACATTATGTCCGAGTGAGGAAAAACGCTCAAAATGAGTGGAAACGTCTTGCCGCGATTTTTCACGTAAATTCAAGACACGCGTAGTAGCCCCCGCAATTCAATAGTAAGCAAATATGGAAATCTTATTAATTTTCCAAAAAAAAACAAATTGGCCACATTCCAAGTAAACATATGACAAAATTTTGCAAAAGGTTGATAATGTTGCATTTATTGAATAACTAAATATCAATTTCTGAACTTTTGGCTGAAGATAAAATACACCACCTAACCGATTATCTTATCAACTGTTGCGCTGAAAAAGTGTTAAGATAATTGAATTTTGTTATGATAATTGAGTAGGGCTTTTGGTAAGAAAATTGGAAATCGGGATACGTTTTGGACTAAGTCTTTTAGTCTGGAAAATGTTAATCTAATTTTTGTCAAGATAATTGGTTAAGGGGTGTGCATGTTGTTTCTGTTGAAACTTCATTGAAATTTATTGTATCCATGAAGGTTTTTTTAGTCAGAGTAGTAGTCCACATTATGGTCTCATGTACCTATAGTACCTACATGTACATACATATAGCTACATGTACTTACATGTACCTGCATGTAGCTACATGTACTCATGACTGATGTATATACAGTATAAATTATTTTGATTCTTATAATTGAGTTTTATCTTCGTTGTTGGGCTTTCGAAGAAACTTTACATATATTGCTACAGGTATCACCGCAATAAGCGAGCTTAAATGGAAATAGTTTTTGTCACTTTTTTTCGAACTTTTTTTTTCTGGAATAAGTGCGATTCCTTGTAAATTTAGTGTAATATTTATTTTATTATAAATGTTAACATTTGAATGCATGAGTGAATCGCTACTTAATGCATAAATAATCGATTATCGATTAAGCATTACACTAAGCACTAAGTACGTCCTACTTTAAGTACGACTACTAAGTACGTCCTATTTTAATACATAACAAGCACTTAATAACAATATTATATACATCATTATTATTCTAACTACAGTGCTTGCTCTCATTAAGGCTGTTTTTGGTTGAAAAATAAAGCGCCTTCAGTGGGAACGACACAACCTGATGTGAGCAAAACCAGAAAAGGGTCATAAATTATGTCTCATAATATTAAAGAAATTTATGAAAAATCCAAAAAAATGGAATTCTGATGCTGCGCCACCCACGCATTGCGCTCTATTGTCGAATTTCGGTTCGTGCGTGCTCTAATACACCACCTGCGCCGTTATCTGGCCATTATTAGTAATATTACGTAACAAAATGTTTATTACGTAATAAAATCTTTTCCCGACAAAAATGTCGACCAGATAACGAGCAGGTGGTGAAGTTTTTTATTAGGAAATTTGTTTGTAAAACATTAGGGCGCACTCTGTGTAATTATTCATCCGTAAAACTATTTTAATTCCTGACAGAGTCCGGCTTGTATATAATTCATCGTGGCAAAATCTTCATTTTCAATATTATATCTATGCATGGGAACATTGACGAGTTGAAACGGCATGAAAAATATACCAGCTATACCATAAATTATACCAAAATATTCGGTTGGGAAGAACAGGTAAGTAAGGAGGTACCATAGAAATCCACCAGTTGATCGTGCAATTGTGAAAAAGACTACAGCCACGTAACCAACTGATTCGTTACGCACAGTAGACAGCAGGCAGTGTATTACAAGTGCCGTAATGTTTAAAATCGAAAAAATGAATAGTGACATTGCACTACCGTATGCTTAAAATGGATATTTCATATGCGTTATGTGTGTTATGTGAAATTCACACTATAAATTCACGGCACCTACTGAATTAAAATCATTTCTTATACTACGTCGAAATTTTTATAAGGGGTAATTTGTCGACAAAAAAGGGTGAAGTGGATAAAGGCAGAATGTGACCAAGCTTTACAGGTGATAAAAGGGTAAATTGTCGACAAATTTTCGACATTTTGCCCTTTCGACATTTTTGAAATGATTTCGATTCAGTCGGTGCCGAATACACAACTTGCGTCGTTAAGTTACAAAACTACTTTCAGAAAATTGTAACATAGCTGCGAAGTGTGTAGTTGGAATATAAAAAAGTTGAAAATAACAAGAATAACTGCGCAGTGTGTAGGCGGGGAATAAAAATTAGAAATAGAAAAGTTCAAAACACATGAATTCACAAAAGGATATGTTTTATGTCTGAAGAAAAACTGCAACATAGCTTCGCAGGCTTATATAAAAACTGCAAATTAATTGCGCATGGGAAAATCCAATTGTATTAATTAAAGCTATGCAGTGCGTAGGTGGTAACATAGAAATCTAAATGATGAAATTTTGTAATAAGATGACGGCATATTACATTTTCGGATGCAACCAAATCTTTAGGTTTGTTTGTATTAACTATTTTTTTCTGGTAAAAATGAAATCTATTTTTGGCATGAAAATTGGTTTTTATATTCGGCAAAAACGCATGAAAACCCCGTTCCTTCGCCACCTTTACCGGCATAGTACTTCCTTAGCATATCGCAACTAAGGCCCAATGCAGGGTTGAGGGCTACTTGTGAAAATGACATTACAGATTGAAATTTGTTAATTTCGACGTCATATTCATCACCGCGATCGGGAGACACCCATTGGGGCCATCCACTTGCTAGCCAGGCTATGTGAGTTAGCCACTTCAGACTCCAGATGGCTTNAAAACCTTAAAAAATACATTAAGCTACAATATATTAATAAAGTATAATAATAAATTTTTAAACCAACAGTCAGGGGTTTCATAATCCGTTAAAAATAAAAAAATTATTTACTAGTTTTAGTGCAATGATGAAATGAAATCAGCCCACATGTGGGCAGAACGGACCATGACAGTTAGGGGCCCTAACTTAGGGCTGTCTTTGGTTGTAAAATAAAGCGCCTTCAGTGTGAACGACAAAACCTGATATGGACATACCAGAAAAGGGTCATAAATTATGTCTCATAATTTTAAAGAAATTTATGAAAAATCCAAAAAAAAAAATGGAATTCTGATGCTTCGCCGCCCACGAATTGCGCTCTATTGTCGAACTTTTGTTCGTGCATGCTCTAATACACCACCTGCGCCGTTATCTGGCCATTATTAGTAACATTACGTAACAAACTATTTATTACGTAACAAACTATTTATTACGTAACAAACTATTTATTACGTAACAAACTATTTATTACGTAATAAAATGTTTTTACGGCAAAAATGTCGACGAGATAACGACGCAGGTGGTGATTTTTTTATTACGAAATTTGTTTGTAAAACATTAGAGCGCACCCTGTGTAATCAATTATCCGTAAAACTATTTTAATTCCTGGCAGAGTCCGGCTTGAATATAATTCATCGTGGCAAAATCTTCATTTTCAATATTATATCTATGCATGGGAACATTGACGAGTTGAAACGGCATAAAAAATATACCAGCTATACCATAAATTATACCAAAGTATTCGGTTGGGAAGAACAGGTAAGTAAGGAGGTACCATAGAAATCCACCAGTTGATCGTGCAATTGTGAAAAAGACTACAGCAACGTAACCAACTGATTCGTTACGCACTGAAGACAGTAGGCAGTGTATTACAAGTGTCGTTATGTTTAAAATCGAAAAAATGAATAGTGACATTGCACTACCGTATGCTTAAAAAGGATATTTCATATGCGTTATGTCACATAACTTATGTGTGTTATCTGAAATTCATACTATGAATACACGGCACCGACTGAATTGAAATCGTTTCTTATACGTCAAAAAGGGAAATTTTTCTAAAGGGTAATTTGTCGACAAAAAGGGTGAATTGGATAAAGGCAGAATGTTATAAAGCTTTACAGGTGATAAAAGGGTAAATTGTCGACAAATTTTCGACATTTTGCCCTTTCGACATTTTAGAAGTGATTCCGAATCAGTCGGTGCCCAATACACAACTTGCGTCGTTAAGTTACAAAAGTACTTTCAGAGAATTGTATTACATAATGTTAAACAAAACTGCCTAGTGTGTAGTCGGAATATAAAAAGTTGAAAATAGAATAACTGCATAGTGTGTAGGCGGGGAATAAAAATTAGAAATCGCAAGAATAACTGCGCTATAATAAGTGAAGCGAAAACTCACTACTAGTCAAAAAAGTTCAAAAACACATGAATTTACAGAAGGACATGTTTTATGTCTGAAGAAAAACTGCAACATAGCTTCCCAGGCTAATATAAAAACTGCAAATTAATTGCGCAGGGGAAAATCCAATTAAGCTATCATATAAATCTACATGATGAAATTTTGCAATAAAATGACGGCATCTTACATTTCCCCATCTTTTCTGCGAAAAATAAATGTCAAAAAAGAAAACTCGGCCGATGTAAGGCCATTTTAGGATGAAAGCAAAATTTTTTTTGTTGTGGTAAAAAATGAAATCTATTTTGGCATGAAAATTGGTTTTCATATTCGGCAAAAACGCATGAAAACTCCGTTCCTTCGCCACCTTTACCGGCATAGTACTTCCTTATCATATCGCAACTAAGGCCAAATGCAGGGTTGAGGGCTACTTGTGAAAATGACATTACAGATTGAAATTTGTTAATTTCGACGTCATATTCATCACCGCGATCGGGAGACACCCATTGGGGCCATCCACTGGCTAACCAGGCTATGTGAGTTAACCACTTTAGACTCCAGATGGCTTGTGTTACCCAATATAGCCAAGTAATCGGATCTAAAAAAATGTTAAAATATACCACTTGGGATTGACCGATTGATCACGCGTGGGACTGGGACTGTACTCAATATGAGGCCCAAAGTTTTTATTTATAAGCATAGATTACTGTACCTTTCAATATATTCGAAAATGGCGAAATAATACGAGCTTCTTCATTAGATTTGTCCATTTTATCTTGAAATTGATTCATTTATTGATTGTACCCTTTTAGCCTAAAAATTTGGTCGGTTAATTGGTCAATGCGTAGGCAATAGTGGTCGCAGAACTCGCAGAAGATCCTGTGTTCATAAAACTGGTCTTCCCAGTTTAAATTCCTCTCCATGATAAATAAGCGATATTTTGTCGATATATTTTCATTCGTTTTTAATTTCAAGGTTTTTTTGTGAAATGCTCACAAAAAAAACGATTTTTCTGATAAAATTTTAAAATTAGTAAATCGTTGTTGTTGGCCAGAAATTTTTGGGCGGTGATAATGCATGTATGCAATATGAATCATTCCTTCAATTTTAAGATCTGTCGTCTTTTCTTGACACTTTACTATACTCAGGACCCTAGAGTTTGTGAACAAGTTAATTGCACTTCTGTCGGACGGCATATGTGTGGGAGTTAAAAATATTAAAAGTATAAGTCGGATTATTAGCACAGCAACCAACCATATTAAAAATATTTGATAATATTCAACGCCCAAATTAGTATGCATTCGTTCCATTAACAAAGGAACAGCAGCGGCAGCAGCAACTAACCCTTAGCGAGTTTCACAGTTTGAGAATAAAAAAATAACCCCCTGCGCAGTTATCCGATAGATTTCACGCAAAACTACCGGATAACTGTGTAAATGTCTAATAACTGCGCAGGGCGTAAGTGGAATAAGGAAAATATGCAAAAAATCTGCCGGATAACTGCCCAGGGGTTTATTTGGAATACACAGGGTGCGCCGTTATGATTCACCCCGTTATGTTTCACTTGTTTGAGAGAATATTTCCCTCTAATTCATATCTTTATATGTTAAGCCCTACGCCGTTATGTTCCACTTTTTCCCGCTCGGGCCATTATGTTTCACTATTTTTCGATTTTTTGTGAAACATAACGGCGCACCCTGTGTATATAAAACAAATGATAAATTGCTTTTTATTCTCATTTTGTTTAAAACTCGACCAGACATTGATGCTGTTGAAACATTAGTTAAGGATGGTATAGAAAGGCCTGTTCGGATATTGAGTTGATGGCCGGCCGCCCCAGCAGCAAGCAAAGGTAGCCCTCCCCAAATAAGGTGCTCGAATTTTGCATCAAACGTTACCTGTAATGCCGGTTGAACATTATATTGCTGCAAAAATGCAAAAAAAACTACAGAGGTCGTGACAGGTCGCCAAATAAGGGCCCTTGAAAATTTGAACTTCAAATAAGGCTCGTTTCGCCAAATCGGGCCGCTTTTGTTTCGAGAAAAATATTCTTGTTCCCAATAAGGGTCGCTGATTTTAGTTTGGTAAAAAAACAAATATTGTGCAACCGAGAAACATTACAAAGAGGGATAAACCGGTGGTTGAAAAGACAATGGTTAGTATTCTGCCCATAACCAAACCAAATCAAAACAAGGCTGAAGTTGAAGAAATGAGAAATTGATACCGGTTGACTTTTTGAAAATCGGTCGAGCGTTTCTAGTATACCGTGTCGGCATATTTTCCATTCTTTATTTGGAATTGGTGTGCCCCTACTTTCTTTCTATTTTCTACGGCATTTATAAAGAGTGGAGAAATGGGGCACCTCAGTTCAAAATAAAAAAGGGAAAATTGATCTTCATATCTTAAAATATGCGGACACGGTTTACTAGAAACGCTCGGCAGATTTTCATGAAACTCAACCAGTATCCATTTTACGAAAAATATCATTTTCAGTCGTTCCTATCGGCAATGAAGCCCGTTATTAAAATAGAAATTGATATCACAATATTAGCGACTGTAGGCTAGGTTTAAATAAAATGATGCCAAGAAATGAGATTGGTGTCAAGATACGAGATGATTGTCAAGAAATGAAAGGAATGACTTTCAATCTAAAAAACTGTTTTTAAACCCTACTGTATAGACATCGTTGAATAATTTTGCTCTTTCGGTACAGTCCTCAGTTTCAATCTGTGTTTGGTTATAACTATGTTTTATTAACAGACCCTGCGCTGTTATCTTGCAACTTTGAACATGAAACAAATCCGCAAGATAACGAAGCGAACGAAGAAATCTGCAACATAATAGCGGAGTGCTTAACACATAAAGATAGGGATTCATATTAGTTCTTAAATAAATTTTAAAATATCTACTCTGAGTTTCACACGAATTCACGACGTATTTTCTTGGCAGGAAGTATCCAAAATATGCTTTTATGAAAGTCACATTTATGTTAAACTTATAGAGGACAAGTTTGACATAAAACGCAATAGGGCACACCTTTGGCCACTGGAGAGATTTGGTCTTTATAAAACGATTTTTGCAACTGTCCTCTAGCGCCAAAACATGTCTCTTTTATCTCTTTTACGTCTTTATTTGTTTCCCAAATTACCGGCAATTCATGTGAGCTTTCTAGCCCAAGTTTTTTAGTTAACATGTTTTAACTCCCAGAGAGAAGTGTGTACAGATATTCACACGACTTGTTTGTTGTCGGCTCTCTTGGGGTCTGAATTAACTTCTGAATACTCAGATCGACTTAGTTTGACGAGCTCAGAGCTCGTAGACTACAACTTGGCTTGAACAGCTTTTTTGAATTATAGCGATTTTTACGTGTGTGCACACCATTTCAGTCCTTCCCACTGAGAGTTAACTATAATTTAAGATATAATTGTAAAACCAAATTCTCGTCAATTGTACTATTTGTACAGTAACTCGAAAACATTCCAGCTGCTTTAAGATTAACTGATAACATACTCCACGACGACCATAATCCATTGACCATAAACGCATCACATAGGCAAAGGAATAAATTTATATAATTTGCAATTGGTGTACTCATTTTGAACTTAACTAAATTCTGAAAAAAATATTTTCTATATTCTGAGTAGAATGAATGCTTTATCAAACACTTTAAAATTTTTAAGACAATAGAAAGGCGTGGTTAATTGGCACCAGAACGCACCAGAACTCAAAAATTGTGAAATTAGGTCATTATTAGGTCATTATACGATTTAAGATTTGTTTGAATGGTTTCCGGAATAAATGCTGAGTGAAGCAAAATAGTTGTTAAACAGACTGTGCATATAATAAAGTAACATGTGTACTTTTCAGTACTTGAGGTCAGGAGAATCAACATAAATCAGTGTTTGTGAACAGTCATAGTGAACGGCTTTTGAAGTTACCCGCCTACGCCGTGCGCATCTATATTCCAAATTAGATGTTTTTCGGCTACTCAAAGAGTGTCGGACACAAATAAGACTTACGCTTTTATTGCACGACGTTTTGACCGACAAGTTTTTAAAGTGACATCTCGAGAAAACTGAAAACTTTTCAAAGTATGCTCAGAGAAAAAAAAATAAGTCATAATCACAAAGTTATTTCGAAAAAAGGAATTTGGCTGTTTGACGTAAAATTTAAAAGTGGATTGTTAAGGCATAATCCAGTTTTGGCTCAAGTTCAACAAGTCACTAGATAAATTATATTTAAGCGTTAAAAGTGCCTTTTTTAAATTTTTTTCATTTTTTTGGCTCTGAAGAAAACTTATATGTCTTCACAGGTAGATTTTTTCTAAATTTTCGATATTATCTTCAGAACTCCTATGACAGAATCCTACGGAATTCCATTATTTTTCTTTCTCTGATAATAATAGTATACGCATTTTTGGTACTAAACTGTCATTTTATCTGTAACAGATAAAAATTTATTTGATTAAAGCTTTTATGAAATTTTACACACAAGATCAGCACTTTTTTTGCTTATCCCAGTAGTATTTTAATTTGTTTAGTTATTAACAGGATTCAGAATTGCACAATTTGTGTAAAACTTATTTAGTCCCAAAACAAACTTCCTGAAGGCATGATTGGCATTCAATATTTACCGACACAACCTTATTTTTCGAATATAAGGGGCATATATAAGGGGCGAAAATAAAAGAGCAAAACCCGAAAGGGCTAAATTTTCTGTTAACAAAATTTATATTTGGCCATTTTGTTAACATTTACGAAAAAAAATGACTAAAAATATTTTCTTTTTTTATCACCGAAAATGAAGCTTATGCCACTTTTCCCCTATTTTCTCTATTTTCCAACGAAATCGCCTACGCACTACGCCGTTATGTTACAATTTTCCGTTATGTTACACTTTTTTCATTTGGTTTTGTATCATAACGGCGCACCTGGTGTAATCGAAAACAAATAACACAAATTGACAGATTTTTTTATTTCCTTTTTTACCGTTATGAACAATTGCGAAATAAGAAGTGAAAATAATTATTCATCGCCAAATGGAGAGTTGTCGAGATCTTTTGTAGTTTCTGGAAGATCATGAATGTTTATTCTGAGCGCGGACGAGTTAGATTGATGGCGACTTCTAATTTGTTCGAATTGTACTTTTTGGAGGGTGGTTTTTGACGTTGTACGATTTATATCGCCAGCTTCGGCATTTGAAAAACCCGAGGGGTTACGGGACCGACTTGGATGGCGAGATCGCGCCTGAAAAAACACGTAAAAATAATATAAAATTGTGTAAACCATATCGTAACATTAAGAATTTGCCGTAAACTGTTGTTATATGGGTTATTTATTTCCTTAACCCGCAGCCACGATTATTTAGCACATCTCTCAGCACGGAGTCGGACGTTTGTCCAGATTTTCATTTTCTATTTTCAGACTGTTCGTGATTTTCTGAATGAAGATATTCTCGAAAACTCCCAGACCACTTAAATGACAAATTACTCTTGATAAGGAAAATAAAATTCCATCTACTTTTCTCTATGACTTTGTCATTAATTATTCCGGGTTGGACCAACCCGGTTGGTTTTCATTGTTACTCCATTTGATAAACTCAAAAGTTGCGTTTTTTTGCCCAGACTAGACAAACGTCCAGGAGTCGTGCGTGGGGTTAATTATTAGATCACTGGCTCATACAGTATAGCCTATACCGCGGCATCTAGCAGAAAAAAGCTTTCCACGAAAAGAGCCGTTTGTGGTTTTTCGCAAAAAAGTTTGCTGCATAAATTTGGCGAAAAACTTTTTTTCGCGATTCATATAATTCATAAAGTTCTCTTGGAGGAATCAAACTGGCGGGCAAAATTTTTTTCAAAAATAAAAATAAAAGCCCTAAGGCGACAGAGCTGCTCTCGGGGATTACAAAAAAAAGAGTCTGAGGCTCAGACTTTTTTTTTTGAAACATTTTGCCCGCCAGTTTGTAGCCCACCGGTTTTCTTCTACCGGTAATTAAATATGTTTGTAACCTTTTTAACAGCCTCGGGAACAACATCATCCAACCAGCTTAATTCTCGTTGTGAAAATATTTGTGGAAAAAAGTCGAATGCTTTCCGTACGCCCACAATGGCCACTACCATAACTGGAAAAATGATTTTAACTTCGTGATCAACGGACTTTATCGCGTATAAAAGAGCAAAACATATGACTTGTATTAAGGTAAATAAGTGAACTTTTCGTAGAGGAACATGTCTTAAATATACATAATCCGGTTGCATTTTTGGGGTCATAAATACAAGCATGATTCGATCGAAGAACTGATTGCCTTTCAGTGAACTGAATTTAAGATTGACAGCAAATTATTTAAAAAAATGGTTTTTCACCGCGTTCATAAACTAACGGTCTTTTTTCAAAAAATTTTAACGACAAATTTTCGAAATTTTATCATAAACAGTCAAATGTGTTTCATGATTAACATCGTTTTTTTGGAGTAAACTTTTTTAGGGAAAATTTTAATTAATACAGACCTGCCTCCTTTTTGGGACATTTTTGGTTCTCGAAAATAGCACTCAAAAAAGAACATCGTCACAAAAAATATCGTTTTCTATTTTCCCCATTTTAGCCGAAAAGGAGCAATCGTCCCAAAAAGGAGTAAGGACTGTATTCGGTCTTTCCCGTGCAGTTCACCAGAACGATTTTCAATTTTTTTTTTCGGAAAATGCGTTTTTCGATGAAATTTCCCCGAAAATAAGTACGTCCAAAAAAATTATTTAACTTATTTAGAAGTTTTTTGAAATTGATAACTAAAATTTGGCGTTAATTTTCATTTGAAATAGTATTGTCAACCCAAACTTAACCCCATATAAATAAAAACCCCGTACAATACGGGCAGTGGAACATATTTCAAAATGTTGGTGAAAAGGACGGATAATCCAATTAGAACAAAAATGAGGAATCCGGTTAGTCTCTGTTCATAAATTCCGGAAAAGTTTGGGGCTTCTCCGGGCGCCGTTGCTCCATCAAAGCGTTTAAGACTGTTAACGTGCGTGATCGATAAGACCGTCGCCGCCACAAACCACGGAAGACCCAAAACCGAACAGATCATTAACGCAATCGCGACCAATAATAAATCCAAGTGATATCTACAAAAACGGAGTCATAGGGTGTAGAATCTTAACTCTCAGGGGAAGGAGTTTTTGGGAACCCGTAGGGGGAATATACACACACTTAAAAAATCCACAATAATTCGCGAAATTATTATAATTAAAAAAACACTGGTTGTAAAACCAAGTTGTAGAGCTCGCCAAACTACCTCGATCTGACTATGCAGAAATTTATTTGGGCCATCAGGGCCCCCTAGAGAGCTGTTTGAAATCTCCAACCTACGTAAAATACCGTCAATCGAATTTTATCGAAAAGTTGAGGGGTCATCAGCACCCGTTTTGCCCTACGGGGCCTCCATATGCCTTAAATCGACAAAAAACAAGTTGTGTGTCTATATACACGTACTTCCCCTTGGGAGTTAAGCGTCCCATTATTTTGCAATTACACAGTAGACCGTTAATGGCAAGGTGCGCAAGAAAATGTTTTGATCATTTTTTTAAGTCTTTTAGAAAATCGTAACGAAAATAATTTGAATGAATTTCCATCAGTAATAAAAGTATTGAACTTACCCGCAGCCTTTTTTCAATTTATTTTCCCGACGGTTGACAATAACCGCGGTAATTTGTTGGTCCATAAAAATAAGAATGGTGGCCAGGAGAGCAAAAGGGATGGCCAACGCAACTGTCCAGGCTGGATTTTTGTCCAGTGGCGGAATAAACCAGCCCCGATCCGGACGAGTCGGTGAGAAATTACTGGGTACGACCAGTTTAGGCGTTTCAAGACCAACCATTACATCACATACGACCATTAAAGCGATTGCGGTTATGACCGCAAAATCGGATACAAACTTTCGCATCCATGAAAAACCAAATGGCGAATTGACGAAGTTTTTGAGCAAAAACGACAGGCCAAGGGTACCAAGTGCCAAAAACCATGAGAAATAGTAAACATCGGGCACATAAACTGCGTAGTCCTGATTTGCCACATGGTGGCCCTAGACGTAGACTGCCCAAACTAATTTTCTCAACGGGAATTATATATAACTTTAGTTTTTTGTTCGTTTGAATTCGGAAATTTCATTCCATGGTACCTTTTTCAACATTCGAGCTAGCTCAATTTTAAATTACAGCGGCTGCGCAGTCATCGGGCGGGTTTGCCCGTTCGTGCTGTTATGAATAACTTTTCACTTTTCCGCCTACGCCCTGCGCAGTTATCGGGATCCTGAGTAGTTATTCCGCCTACGCACTGCGCAGTTATCGGGCACCCTACGCTGTTATCGGGCGGGTTTTTTGTCGCGAAACTCGCCTGAAAACTGCGCACCAGGTATATTTCTCAAAAATACGCGTTCATATTTTTTTTAATTTAAGGTGAAATTATAATAAAAATAGTATAATCGGAAAAGAATGCAAAAAATATATCCAGTTTCGAAAATAGCCGTTTCTAATCTAGTTTCTAATCTAGTTTCTAATCTAGTTTCTAATCTAGTTTCTAATCTAGTTTCTAATCTAGTTGAAAATCAGTTTGGACAACCAACCTGTACATCACATGAACTTCCGTCTAAAACACCGCATCTTTCCAGGCAGTATTGAAAAGTGTTGTTTACTTGGAAATCGAAAAACGATTGACCTGCTTGGCGGGAAATATTAACGGCATCATTTTTATACAAACACCAGTAATTGTCTTTGATATGGTGAATATAAAGCACGGTTAATTGTTAAAAATTACGGTACATTTCTTGTGAATCACTGTGGTATTTTCTAGATTTTTGCAAGCTAATTTTCTAGAAATTATTTTTATTAATAACGTACAGTCCTATCGCCTTTTTCTTGACACTTTCGCATGACTCATAGGGCCTAAAATCTGTCAAGAAACGGGGTTTTTGTCAAGAAAAAGGCTGTAAAGAAAAAGGCGATAGGACTGTATTTCGTAATATTTTCCAATTAAAAATACTTTAACTTGTTTTCTGTTTATGGTTGAGTAAAAAAGCAACTATTACGTCATATTTTCAAACATTGCGTAATTTAAACGCCTGATTTCTATCAAAGTAACATAAAAAAACTGGTTTACCCAAATTTACACGATTTTACGTTTTAATGACGAAAATTTACCCCCTTTCGTCTTAAAGTAACAGTTTTTCATTACATTTCGAAGTTACTTTGAGTAAGTAAGTGCTATGTATTAATATTTCAAAAGGCCTCAAAGTGTAAGAGTAAAACCATTATGATATGGATTAATTTGTTACGATATTGGTTACACAACTGTAATTGATAATTGCGGATAAAAATAACCACCCAGCCTTGATTTAGCCAAGTAATTTCTGGATAGTAAGTATTCCCTTGTACAATTACTTGAGCTTTCGCCTTTTCTTCCCAAAAAGCACTTGTTTCCATAATCGGATCAACGGCCTCAACATTTCCATCACCTGGATAAATCGGCTGTTCGCAAGTACAGTCATATCCGAAAATCGACTCTTTTTTCCAATGATGATTAACCGGATATTTGTCCGCAATATGAACCATTTTCTTGAAACCATCGACAATAAATATGATTGAAATTAAGGTTGCGAACGACTCTTTTCTAGGTTTAAATATAATTTCAAGAATATATAATGTTTTCGTTGTGTAAGTTATATGGAGAATTAAAAAAATTGAGAAAATACCTGTTTTTAAGATTTCTCAAAAGTATCTTTTTTTTTTAATTTCTCCAAAAAATCCCCACAAAATGCAGCGGGCAGTATGATTATTATTATTTTAAAATTTTGGACTGCTTTGAGTGCCGGCGCTGCCTTGACTGCCGCGGCATGCCGCTGTTCCCAAAAAGGAGGAAATAAACGTTAGATTGAGAAAAATAATAAGCGTAATCTACGACAAAAGTGTGTGACTGCCTTGAGTGCCGAGGATCCCTTGAGTGCCGTTCAGGATATTGAAAACGGCTTTTATAGCAGTAGGGAGTCCCTACTAGGGACGGTATTCTGAGATCATTTTAAACCCTGGCCTTCTGTATAACGAGTAATATATTTAACACACGAAGACGCATCAGTAACGACAATTATTATACAAAAAATACCGGTCCAAATACCGACCCACCAACGCATTTCCAAATACGCCAGCGGTCTGTCGCCAGTCGTAATCAGCTCGCCAGTATTATTTCGATTTGCCAATTCGATTTCGGTATCGGATAGGTCGTACGGTACTTTGAACCCCTGACACATGGAGTACATGATAGATTCAAAAACCAAAATTGGACCAGTTGAGCCAATGATGGTCAACGGTTGACCACAAAATAAATGGTACATGCCGCCAGCAATTGCCCCACCAAATAAACTTTCCATTGTTGCGATATTATTGTCAGTGGCATCGCCTATAATTATTAAATACAGGGGTGTTACAGAGGAGTGAGGTACTTTTGCGACCATTTCTGGTCGCGAAAAAACCCGTTTATAAGTACTTTCGCGACCAAACCATTTGGTCGCGAATCGTTGTTCAAAATATGGTTTCGCGACCACATGGTCGCTAAATGGTGTTTTGAGTGAGGTTTCGCCGCCATTGTTTGTAAGTAGAAAAAAAAAGGTTGCGAAACCTTGTTTAAAACACCATTTCGCGATGTGATCGCAAAACCATATTTTGAACAACGATTCGGGACCAAATGGTGTGGTCGCAATATTACTCATAAACGGGTTTTATCACCACCACAAATGGTCGTGAAAGTACCCAGAAGGGCTGAAAAATAGCCATACCGAGTTAAACATGTATTAACCTGTGATATGAACCTNTTATATGGCGTTTATGGGCCCTTATTTGGCGAACCCCTGTATTCGTTTCGTTTTCGAAAAAAAAAACGGTTTGTCTGCTGCATTTTTATTTCATGTGTTTTTGACGGGAAGGAAAAAACTATTTATCAAACGTTTTTTTGGAGTACTTATGAGAGTACAGGAAATCATGTGTTGAGAATAATCATTTCAATAAATTGTCATTTATATTTTGATGAGAGATACATAGAAAAAGGTTTTGAAAAAAGTGTATCGTATTGGGGTAACTGAACTCGAAAAAAATAAGTGTATCGTATTGGGGTGATGACGTCATTTTGTATCGTATTGGGGTGTATCGTATTAGGGTGGGGGACTGTACATGTTTATTTGTGTTTGTATCACGAGCGCACTTTTTTAGGGCTGCCTATTTTTTTCTTTCTTGTTAGGGGAATTTTTTATAAAAGTGAAAAATGTCCAGCTAGAATTAAAACAACTGCCTGTTAGGTGCAAATAGCCCGTTAACTGCGCACCTTGTATATATTTTACGAGTGTATGCAATTTTTCGGGTGAAAAAAGAAAGAAAAAAACACCGTCATCACGCGTCGGATAATCCGACTCGGATTAAACAGCATTTTTTTTTGTACATCAAATTCGGTTTTACGCTTTCGATACATACAAGCTCAAATGCACATATGATATGCGGCATATCGAACATCAAAAAGGCGATTTTTAGGCTTAAAAAGCTAATTACCCAAATAAGTTACAACTACCCAAATAAGTTACAATTTTTTCAGGCAGAAGTTGTAACTTATTTGGGTGGGGGACTGTAATTTATTTTTTGCAAAATTTTGTTCGCCAGTTTCTTTTTTTTTTGCCCGCGAATTTCTTTTTGTAGGTAATTTTTAGCCTACCTGATAAGTTTGTTGAGGTTATATAGTAATACATACCTAATAGTCCGCCAAAGGTAATAATGGGCGTTATTACAGCAAAATAAAGGAAAATAAATGTTGCGAAACACTGAAGGGCGCCAGAGACGGATTTAAATGGGTCAATAAAATCGGAGAGATAAAAGGGCGCTTTCCTTTTAATATCTTGAATGAGACCGCCGCAGAATCTCCGCGTACAAACTAGTTCGTCACCGAGTTAGGCTTTATAAACTGAAATAAAGAAGAAAAGTCCAAAGTGCTAAAATCATGAAATTTCAAGAATTTTTACAGTTTTTGGACGTCACATCGAATTTAGGGTTGGAGGAATGAATATAATAGTGGAGTTTAATTAATACCGGTTTTTACTGGAGATAATTCGTTAGAAAAAAAGATTGTTTATGTTAAATTTCAAATAATTTGGAAATAATTTCAATTTTTTTTTTGAAAAATTTGGTTGAAATTTTGTTAAAATAATTTTGAAATTATTTTGAAATTATTTTAAAATTATTTCGAAATTATTTTGAAATTATTTTGAAATTATTTTGAAATTATTTTGAAATTATTTTGAAATTATTTTGAAATTATTTTAAAATTATTTTGAAACTATCTTGAATTTTTTTTTTTAAATTTTTTTTGAAATTTTTTTTGAAATTTTTTTGTTAAATTTTTTTGAAATTTTTTTTTGAATTTTTCTTCGAAAAATTGTTCGTCTTTTTAAAATATTTGTGAAATATTCGTAAAATATTCGTGAAATATTCTTGAAATATTCGTGAAATATTTGTGAAACATTTGCGAAACATTTGTGACATATTTTTTTGAATATTTTTTTGAATATTTTGTATAGTGAGCAAGAAAGTGTTTATAAAGCCTACACCGAGTTGATCTTCCTCTTCTTTGTTTCCGCCGTCTCCAAAATCAACCCCTTGCGACTGGCCGATTCGGCGGTGCGTTACTTCACTAATTTTTGCATTTAATTTTTACTAAAGAGTTAACTGTTTTACTAACGCTCGTCGATTCTGATTTTTGATGTTTGGAGGGTCTATTCGAATAGTTGGATCCCACTCGTCGGGCGGAAGTAACCAAGCTTTATCTGTACATAAACGTAACAAACATTTTGTTCAGCAATATGTTTAAATGCGGCCAAAAATAAACGGCGGTTTGCTAATTAAAATTGGACTATTATTTGGTATAACAGTACCATAATTTTGAGCGAGAATTATATACAGAAGGATCGCTAAGTAAAGGCCCGTCAAGGAAAGGACGGGGCCCCAGTCACGGGGGTGGCCAAGTAAAGTAAGGGACGGTTTTTTTTTCAAAAAAAAATTTACGCAAAGTAAGGGACAATTTTCGTCAAGTAAGGAACGTTTTTTTTTCAAAAAAAATCAAATAAAGGACGCTTTTTCAAAACAAAAACTAGTCCCTTACATGGCGTCTCCTTGTCTGTCAAAAAATCAGCCCGTATTTGTAACCGACTTTGTAAAACTCACCTTTTGAATGGTTCTTTTTGCCTCCCATTTAGCTTATAAAACGGCGGAATTTTAGCGTACGCCACTGTATAATTGTACAAAGGTTTTGTTACGCTTCCTAGAAACTCATTCATTCCCTAAAAATGGTTATTTTTAACTTTTATTTTTTAAATCTGATTTAATTATGAGATTCTTCAACTTTTCAGCGCGCATATTTTGAGCGTTTTAATTTGGTATTTTTTAGGTGACTATGTTCCGCTTAATTACTTTATGAAAATCATTTTACTAAAACTCAAGAATGAAAGGCCTTAAGGAGGGGTCAGTCGATTTGTTTACAAACTGAATCCGAAAACCAGTAAAGTCCATATTTGTCACACATTTGATGTTTTTATTACAATTTAAGGTGTTGGCTATTGTTATCAAGTAAGGTCAAGTTTATTCGACCATCAAATTCTAGAAATTTTGACGTTTGAAAATTCCGATCAAAATTTGATTTAATAAAATTGCTCATACGCATTTTAAGAAAAAAGTATTATTAACTTGTTTTTTAATGTTTAAATTGTGCATGATGGCAATCTAAAATGTTCCACGATATGGCAAAACTTAATTTGCGTAAGGCTGAGTTTGCCCGCGCTCGCTGCTTAACGAGCGAGCGCGGACTCTCAGACAAAACTCAACCCAACGCGGCGCGACGCGGGAATTTCCCCGGGTCGAGCCGAGTGGGTTGAGTTGTAGGTTTAAGCGAGAGATCTCACGTGAACTGNCATGAAATCTTTTTGAATTTTTTTTTAAATTTTTTTGAAATTTTATTTGAAAATTTTTTGAAATTTTTTTTGAAATTTTTTTGTTAAATTTTTTTTGAAATTTTTTTTTTGAATTTTTCTTCGAAAAATTGTTCTTATTTTTTTAAATATTTATGAAATATTCGTGAAATATTCGTGAAATATTTGTGAAACATTTGTGAAACATTTGTGAAACATTTGCGAAACATTTGTGGCATATTTTTCCAAACATTTGTGAAACATTTGTGAAAGATTTGCGAAACATTTGTGACATATTTTTCCAAATATTTTTTTGAATATTTTGTATAGTGAGCAAGAAAGAGTTTGTAAAGCCTACACCGAGTTGATCTTCCTCTTCCTTGTTTCCGCCGTCTCCAAAATCAACCCCTTGCGACTGGCCGATTCGGCGGTGCGTTACTTCACTAATTTTTGCGTTTATTTTTTACTAACGAGTTAACTGTTTTACTAACGCTCGTCGATTCTGATTTTTGATGTTTGGAGGGTCTATTCGAATAGTTGGATCCCACTCGTCGGGCGGAAGTAACCAAGCTTTATCTGTACATAAACGTAACAAACATTTAGTTCAGCATATTTTTATATTTAAATATTATATATTTAAATGGGGCCAAAATAAACGGCGGTTTGCTATTTAAAATTGGACTTTGGTGTAACAGTGCCATTATTTTGAGCAAGAATTATATACAGAAGGGCCGCCAAGTAAAGGCCCGCCAAGGAAAGGACGGGGTGGCCAAGTAAAGGACCGGGGTCGCTTAAGGGACAATTTTCGTCAAGTAAGGAACGTTTTTTTTCAAAAAAATCAAATAAAGGACGCTTTTTCAAAACAGTAACTCGTCCCTTACATGGCGCCTCCTTGTTTGTCAAAAAATCAGCCCGTAATTGGCGACAGCGACCCGACTTTGTAAAACTCATCTTTTGAATGGTTCTTTTTGCGCCCCTTTTAATTTATAAAACGGCGGATTTTAGCGTACACCACTGTATAATTGTACAAAGGTTTGTTACGCTTCCTAGAAACTCATTCATTCCCTAAAAATGGTTATTTTAACTGTAATTATTTTTTTGAATTAGATTTAATTATGAGATTCTTCAACTTTTCAGCGCAGCATTTTTTGAGCGTTTTAATTTCGTATTTTCTAGGTGACTATTTTCCGCTTAATTACTTTATGGAAATCATTTTACTAAAACTCAAGAATGAAAGGCCTAAAGCGGAAAAATGATCACGTCAAAAATATGTGAGTTTCACAAAAGTATAATTTTAATTGTAAACTGTTATATACAGTGGAAAATACGAAAAAAAAAATGCTCGAAATTCATATAGGATGCGGAGTAGTAGACATGTATGACTCATTTAGTATGAGTTATAGCGACACTTCAAATCAGTGTAGGAAACGGGAAAGCTATTTTTTTTCGCTCCCTCCCGTTCCCGTGCAAACCCCAATCCCGCGGGATCCCGTTCCCATTTCCTACACTGCTTCAAATGTGACTGTTTTGAATAGCAATTTTACCAGAAGAATGTCCTTTCTTTCTCGTGCCGAATAAGCAACCTCATGCCAAACTTCATCCGCCATCAAAGTTGCCATACATCGTCCAATTTCATGAAATTGATTTTTCGAATTTTCGGGACCCACCATGATGAAGAGAAATCGAATAGGGATATTGATTTCCATTAAATGGGGTACCTCGAATGAGTCCTAAAAAGTAGCATTACTATCGTTTAACGAAACCACTAAAAAAATTGAATTATAAATTTAGTATGTTGCAAAATAAAGGCACATTTCAGACTTCTCCGCCGGGTCGGATTTTTGTTTCCTAAAAACCGTCTTATTCGACATAGTTTTTCTTCCTGAATCCAACGGTGCCAAAAATGTTGATATGTGTCATGTGGCACACAAATATCAAGAAAATCTAGAAAAGTTGGGCTTCATGGATTAGGCATTTTTAAGCACATTTTTTGCTCTGTAGCGCCAAAACTAGAAAATTTTCTCTTTTTAACTCGCACTGCTGGATTCAGGAGGAAAAACTACGTTGAAAAGGATTGTTTTTAGGAAAAAAGTCTGAAATGTCCCATTTTCCGGTTTTCACAAACCGAAGTAAAATAATTTATGTACAGGGCCTCTATTAAAAGCACGAGCCACATTCTCAAAGTAAGGGCCACCGAACAAACCTTTAGTCTGATGAAACATGAGACCAGTTCGGGTATTTGCTTGTTTTCGCCGACTAAGACAGTACAGCCCTCGGCCCCTGCTTCGACTTTTTGGGCAAAATGATTGCTTTTTCTTCTGTTGTGGGTTGAATGTGTATGTTCTGCCTTGAGCTGTTTTCTTAAACTTTCAATCGCCATCTCATCAACTCCTTCAACCTTTTGAAATACATATTTATCATTTAACTCTCAGGAGAAGGTAACCTAACTTAACACTAATTCTCCCGTTTGATCTCCGGCTGTGCTCTTGATAGTACCATATGGTAGTACAGTCTGTTATTTCAAACTAATGGGTCAAGCCGTCTCTAAATATTCCAATAAATCTATAAAACGAAAATGATGGACCAGTTATTATTCGTTTATTGGAATTAGTAGATACAATCAGCTTTCCGTATCATGAAGATTATAAAAGTACTAAAACTGGTAACCAGATGTAAATTTCCGGTAGATTTCAAATTACTCTGACAAAATAAGTGTGATAGGCATATCAACCAGATACAACGGCCTAATCGAGGATAAATCTTATACTGGTGTGAGTAACCAACTTGACACCAAGCTGAAAGGGACTTGTCGTATATTGAGGATAAGTTATGGCCCATAAGTTATGGGCCATAACTCAAAATACGACGAGTCCCGTTTACCTCGGTGACAAACTCTTTACCCACACCAGTACTAGTAGGTAGATTTCAACCAATAAGCAAAAAAAAAAAATACCATATAGCACTATCGAGGGCGCAGGAGTTAAGTAAGCTTACTGGTTAGGGTACTTTTACATACCTTTCCTTTGATGTAATCTATCAATATATCATTAACTTCTTCTAATGACCTTGCTTCAACGTCCAAACAGACGCCGCCCGATTTTAAGCATTTCTCCAATTCGTAAAATGCATGAAGTGAAACGGTCCCAACGTGCGGTTTTGACCATCGGTCACCGCCCGCTTCAACATCTTCCTCAAATTTCACCCACCTGGTAGTAGGCTTTCCAACTTCAATAAAAAAAACGATACAAAACAATTTTATGAAAAATTGCCGGTTTGACTCTCAAAATGAAATCTAGAATCGGTACTCGGACTCATTTAGTGAGTACTTATTGGTACTTTGGTAATACCAAATTGATACCTTTTCGAATGGTTTGGTACTTTTTTGTACTCTTTTTTTGAGAATTTTGTAACTTTTGCTACTTTTATNTAAGCATTTCTCCAATTCGTAAAATGCATGAAGTGAAACGGTCCCAACGTGCGGTTTTGACCATCGGTCACCGCCCGCTTCAACATCTTCCTCAAATTTCACCCACCTGGTAGTAGGCTTTCCAACTTCAATAAAAAAAAACGATACAAAACGATTTTATGAAAAATTGCCGGTTTGACTCGCAAAATAAAATCTAGAATCGGTACTCGGACTCATTTAGTGAGTACTTATTGGTACTTTGGTAATACCAAATTGATACCTTTTCTAATGGTTTGGTACATTTTCGTACTCTTTTTTTGAGAATTTTGTAACTTTTGCTACTTTTATACCTTAACAGTCATGCGCATATTGGGTAGCTAGCTACCCATTTTCACTTTATTTCTAAATAAAAAGAGAACGGCTTCTGATAATAAAAACGGACAACGGATTTGAAATAAAAAAATTACATTTTTATATGGGAGAAAAATATTTTTTTTAAATTGTTTTTATGTTTGGGTCCGTGGAGGACGAGGATTAAGATTGAAAACCACCCCAGTAAGAAACGAAAAACAGGGCTTCCAAATAAAATAATAATCAAAAAAATCAGTTCATTGTTTGGCGCGCTAGAGCAAATTGGGTAGCTAGCTACCCGAGATGCACATGACTGTTAACACCTACCTCTACAAATGAGATACATTTTAACGTAATATCAAGTTTTTGTTTTATGGCCATTCGAATTTGACTTTGGAAAGCCTACCTGGCAGTTTCCTTCCACTGTGCTTTCTCGCGCCCATTTTCTCTGATATTTTGAAACTCTTCAAGTTCGGAAAAAACGCGCGGATGATGTTCATTCTTGATTAAATCATCGACTTTTGCATTTATACGATCCCCTTAAAATAAATGTTAAGTAATATTTATGAAAAACTGAATAATGAAGCCTTATAAACGACATCGAACCAATACAGGGGTAGTCTAATTCTGGGCCACCAAATTCTGGGTCGCTTTTCAGAAAAAGTGCGATTCTGCGACACTTTTTTTCCGAAAAAAAAAATCTGGGCCAAAAAGTCCATTTTTGGGTCGTATTTTACCCCAATTATGGGTCTAAACGGGAGTTTGAGTGAAAATCGCAAAGCGACCCAGAATTGGACTACCCCTTGTATAATAGCGTACACGTTACATTCAATAAATGTGCCACTATATTATTTATAATACACCATATAACCATGTGAGATAACACCATTTGGGATAACAGTTTGCATTTGAGATAACAGTTTGCAGTTGAAATAACACTTTTTTCGTCATTTTTTGCTCTTATTTTTTCCAGCATTTCCGCCTACGCACTACCCATGTGAAATAACAGTTTGCAATTGAGATAACACTTTTTCTTGCATATTTATTACATTTTTTATCACTTCTGAAAACAAATTAACTCTCAAAGGACATTTCAGCTGCCATATAAATGTTAAATGTTCGGCTAATGGTTGAAATGTTTGGCGTTCGCTCAAAGTCTTACAAAAAAAAATCTAAGCCGTTTTTTTCAAATTTTTACGCTCTTTTTGAGCCACTTAACTCCTTTGAAAACGTTGTCCAGTTTAT
>SCLG01000244.1:153844-167501 GCA_004367875.1 Oikopleura albicans
CCCAACGCCCAACGCGTTGGGAATAAAATCTCACCAACGCCCAACGTTCCCAACGCGTTGGTTAGCCGTTGGTCGTTGGCCAACGCAGCCGAACGCCCAACAATTGCAACACTGATGCTTAACAGATAAGTGTAAACTATTTTAAACAAGAAATAGAACATGTCGAAGGGGCGTCTTGCTTTTACACAGCATGCATACATTATAAAATGACGTTTTGCGTTGGAAAAAATTTGAGCGTTGGCCAACGCTTCAATATTTCTCCAACGCCCAACGCTCCCAACGCGTTGGGAAGAAAAATTTCCCCAACGCCCCCAACACGTTGGGAAGAAAATTTCTCCAACGCCCAACGTAATTAGACAGTTATTAGCTTAGTTCAGGAAAACTTCAAATACATCTAACCAATGTCTCTCTAGATGTGCATACCTCCTTGGACGTGCCCGTTTTTGATAAAGAAAAAAATTTTATACAAAATTATATGCACGTATATAATACAACAACAAAAAAGAAATTTTCGACTAAAACCGGATTCACAGACGTAAATGGGTCAAAATAATCACGCTCATTATGTTTGATTGCTTGATTGTGATTTTAATTGCAATAAATGTGAAATTTCTATTGGCCAACAACGTTATTTTTTCCTTTGTTTCATTTTTCTCAAAGTTTGATAGATAACAGCGCAAGGGGTGTATATGACTTGTGGTAAAAATGAATTTCGAAGTTTTCGCGAACGTTTCCGAAAAATTCAAATGCCAGTAATTTTATCTTCGCATACCAATAAATAGATCTTCAGAATTCATCGTAAATACCGAAATTTGTCTTTACTTGGTTCTAATTGGCAACATTTTTTTTTAAATATCAGTTCTTGATTACTAACTTCCAAACCGTCTCTAACTTCCAAAAAAGTGAAAAATAATGATGTTTTATATTTGTTATCGGGTCAACTAATTTCACTAGAAAATGATATATAATAAAATTTAATAATAAAATATAAAACAACAAATTCAAATTACGATCCAAAATAACCGGTTACGGTCTAAATTATCGTAGTTTAATTATTTTACCAGAATTTTACGCACAGTCAGCAGAGAGAAAGAGAGCCAAATAAAAATTAAATAAAAATCGAAATAAAAATAACAAAATTATACCAAAATTCATAACTCATTTATACAGGTTTAGTCTCATGAAAATCGGCTGAGCGTTTCTAGTATACCGTGTCGGCATATTTCAAGATGAAATTGGCCAATAAGGGCACGCCATTGCGAGAAAAAAGACGAAAATTGCTCTATTCTAGAAACCCGCAGGCAATTTTCATGAGACTAAACCGGTACGAAAAAAAAATTTAAAATTTCCGGAGTAAACGTATTACTTAACTTAAAGTTGACGGTTGTAAGCTTATTTCCGGTAGCAGTACATTCACCGCGTTAACTTCCAGGGGCTCGCGTCGGTAAAATAAAAAAAAATGTTACTGAAATTAAATTGCAACTATACCTGTACTCACAAGCAGGGATAAGAATTAATACCATTTTTCGGGATAAAGTGAATGGCCTTACTTTAAATCGCTTTTCTTGGAATTGAAGTCATTTTTGAAACAATTACAAGAAAGTTTGTAAAAGGTCATAGTATGTTTATTGAACTTCTCAAACAATGAAACCGGTGCCCAAATATGATTTGAATAGTTTCGATTCGGAAGTATTCTTTACTGAACTTACTTGACTTGACGTTAACTTGTTACCGGGAATTCGTGATAATAATGACGAATCAAACGAAACTCGGGAATAAAAAGTTTTAAAGAGGAGTTAAACTGTACTACAAAAAAGGTTTATGTGATAAAATTCTAAATGTTTAAGCTTTGATAAATGAACTTACATTCGTCTTCTTTATGGGTTGTGATGTCCTGGAAATTAATAAGATTTTTAAATAATTCTGTTAATGCTGGTTTGTCGGATACACTTTCTTCTCGTTTTTTGTTTTCTATTATTGGTTTCTTTTGGTCTTAAGTTTTTTGAGACGTTATAAGTTCTGGAAAAAAAATCCAGAAAGAAATTCTAGAAAAAAGTTCTGAAAAACATTCTAGAAAAATGTTCCAAAAAGTTATTTAAAAAGTTCAAAAAAGTTACGAAAAAAATATACGAAAAAGTTCTTGAAAAAAGTGAAAGAATAAAATTCCCGAAAGAAGTTATAGAAAAAAATGTAGGAAAAAGTTCTAGAAAAAAATCCAGAAAGAACTTCTAGAAAAAAGTTCTAGAAAAAAATCCAGAAAGAACTTCTAGAAAAATGTTCTAAAAAGTTATCAAAAAGACTAAAATAATGTTTCAGAAAAAAAGTGCTAAAAAGTTGCACGAAGAAGTTCTAAAAAAAAAGTTCTAGAAAGAAGGGCTCGGCACACGGCTTATATGGCTTATATGGCTTTTCTTAACTCGGATATTTGCTATATATAAGCAGGGAAATTTTTTTATAGAACTTTATTTTAATTGTTTTCCTAGATTTTTTTTCAATTATTTTTCTAGAACTTTTTTTCAATCATTTTTCTAAAAATTAATTATTTACTTAGCATTTTTTATTATTTTTCTAGAACTTTTTTTATCTTTTTTTTTTACTTTTTTTTTTATCATTTTTCAATAATTTTTTTTTAAATAATTTTTCTAGAATTTTTTTTGTAAGATTATTTCTTTGGAATTTTTTTAAGATCATTTTTTGTAGAATTTACTTAAGATTTTTCTGGGATTTTCCCTAGAATTTTTTTCTAGGACTTTTTTGATTTGTTTCTAGAATTTTCCGACGACCTAAAATTAACCGGTAGAGAGATAGTGGGTCAGACTTTCGTCAAATATTGATATCTCTCACTTTTGAAATATCTAAATGATAGTTTACTTTTNTTTTCTAAGATTATTTTTTTGGAATTTTTTTGAGATCATTTACAGTCCATGCGCGCACAACGCGACAGCACACAACGCGACAGTGCGCACACAACGCGACAGGTTTTGGCTAAGTGAAAGTGTCGCGTTGTGCGCGCATGGACTGTACTTTAGATTTTTCTGGGATTTTCCCTCAAATTTTACCTCGAATTTTTTTCTAGGACTTTTTTTTTTGTTCTAGAATTTTCCGACGACCTAAAATTGTCCGGTAGAGAGATAGTGGGTCAGACTTTCGTCAAATATTGATATCTCTCACTTTTGAAATATCTAAATGATAGTTTACTTTTTTCTCTGGTCCCACGCGTGTCATATTATATCATATTTTATGTATAATTAAATATATGAAGACATGTCAAACATAACCGGTTGATCGCACAAGAAAGAAGTTAGTCAATAAAGAAGAAGTAAAGAAGTCGTACAATTGTCTTATTATCCATTTATGAAATTCTCCATATTTATTTAGTCAACCGGACATTTTTTTTTGTACGGTCATGGCTATTATTTGTTTAGTTTTTTTTTTCAATTTTTTGTCACTTTTGATTTTGAGCAGTTTTTTTTCAACTACTGACCAATTTAAACATAATTATGATTCAAGAAACAAAAGTATATACAACAAAAGATTCTCCACAAAAGTGGAGTGCCGGATATCAGAGTAACTTCTGATGAGAAATTTTTTGCAAAAAACTATTGTTGCTAAATTGTAAATCTTGAAAAGTTTGTCCAAAAACGTGGTAATGCGAGATTCTAGAAATGTCCCTGGAAAGATCTAAAATTTTTTGACTGTCTTTTCTGAAATTACTAAAAAAAACTTCTTACAAAGAATAACTATGAAATACTACTTTATTCTATGAAGTTTAAGAAATGTAAGGTCCGTTGAAAATCCTTTACTATATAATTTTCCCAAAAAGCGTTTTTGTAAGAGTAAGTTTTCTCAAAACATGTCACAAAAAACGTTTTTTAACGGCGGTGCCATCTCAATCTACCTTCAGTTACCAATTCCATATGTTCAGACATTTTTATATTCTCAAAACTTGCAACAAGTTGCTCAGATTCTTCGCTTATGTTCTATTCACAAAAAATGTATCAAAAAATAAGTCTTTAACCCCCAAGCACGATTATTAAGCACATCCCTGAGCACAGGGCCGGACGTTTGTCCGGCCTTTCGTCTACTCCTATCTAATCGTACGTAAAATTTCATATGAGCAAATATATGTAAGCAAATCGATGGTCCTGAATGGATTGAGCATACTCTCGAAAGCTTCCAGACCACCCTTAGACGCTTTTTGGTCGATTTGACCAAAAAACCAAAAATTCACAAACGGTTAACCGGGCAACGTACGCGGTTCATTTTTCACAGTTTTGGAAAAATATGAGAGAAAAAATAATGCGCGTGAAAACTATTAATTGCAAATAACCTCTTTTTTGAGATTTTGTAGGTTCAATTGATGACTAATTACTTTTTATTACGTATATAAAATTTTTATTTGTATTTGCTCTCCGCCTTTGTAATCGATTATTCTATGTTGGTTTTCAATGTTAAGTCATTTAACAAAGCCGAACAACTCGAAAATTGCGTTTTTTCACCCGGGGCCGGACAAACGTCCGGGGATCGTGCTTGGGGGTTAAGGGCTTAGCCGGGCACCCTTGTCAAAAATATTACCAATGACACTGCGCAAACGGGAAAAATTTCGGCGGATTAATTTTTACCACAAAAGAAAAACGACCGATTCAGACGGTGCCTATCTCAGAATTTTCAATAAATTTTTGGCAGATTTTTTTTCAGATTTTTTTTATAACTTTATATTTTTTATACATGTTTAGTCTCATGAAAATCGGCTGAGCGTTTCTAGAATTGAGCAATTTTCTTCTTTTTTCTTGCAATGGGGTGCTCCTATTGGCCAATATCATTTTAAATTATGCCGACATTATACTACTGGTTCTAGTCAGCCGATTTTCATGAGACTAAACCAGTAAATGCCCGTGATTTTTTGGTAGAATAAATGCATTTCTCGAAAATCTCTATAAATTATTTGAAATTTTTTTTTGGGCGGAAAGGCTGTTTTTCAGAGAAAAATTGAACATCAGAGTATACTAATGTTATAAAAATGTGAATAGAATTTTTACGTCCAAATCCTGTCTTGTTCCCGCTGTTTTAATGCATTAGGCATCCTATAGACACCATAAAAACACACAAAAAACTACGATGTTTTTCCAAAAAGCGTTTTTTTTTTCTATAATTTTTATGTTAATGGCGGACAAAGTGCGCAAAAACATTTTTTGATTACGGCCGGATGTTCAATATGGATTATTGATAACATTATCAATTAAGATTCCCGAGCTGCTTTTTTGTAAATTTTTGTATTATTGTCGTTTTTGAAGTAATTTATCGGTTCTCGATTAAAACATAAGAAACGGTACCGATGTCGATATATCAGAATAAACTTGAAATAAGCATTTACGATTTTATAATTACTCTTAACCGCACCGCATTATCGGTCTAAAGAGGGCCATATTCGAATATTTCTTGGGCAATTTGTTTTTAACTCTCAGGAGGAAATGCCTGCATTTTAAACATAACATTCATTGGTATGTAATATACACTATACACCACCTGCGCCGTTATCGGGTCACCCTTTATCGGGTCAAAACCCCTTATCGGGTCATAATTTTGACTTTAAATTTTCCAGCCACCCCACCTACGCACTGCGCCGTTATCGGGTCACCCTTTATCGGGTCAACAAGTTCGCCATTCAAATACGTATGAATCCTTTTTCTGTATTTGTTTTAACCTAATGTTTGAATTTGTTGAGGTCTCGATCTTTTCTCTTTTTTTTCAAAATATTTTAATGGCAAGTTTTTACATCATTTTTTTATATAAAAAAATCAACTAGGAGTGCATAAATGTAAAATAGATATATGAGACATTCTAGAAAATCACGTCTCGTGCCGTTATCGGGTCAAATTTTTCGGTTAAAATTTTCCAGAGAATCCGCCTACGCCCTGCGCCGTAATCGGGTCAAAATTCTTCCTCAAAATGTTGACCCGATAACGGCGCAGGTGGTGTATATGATGTGGAAGAGGGCAAATCGAAATTTTTTGAAAGAAAATCTGATATGATAATCTTAAAGGTAATTTGGCTTACCGTGAGCTTTAAAGTGTCAACCTACGCAAAAAATTTTTGGAACGACTTTTACCACCTACGCGTAAGTTGACACATTCAAATAACTGTGTCGGGGATCACAGTAAGCAAAATTCAATTTTCCTTTTTCTATTTTTTTATTTTTTTTTTTTGACTTTTTACAGCCATTTCGGAGGACAAGAAACATATTTTATACCGGAAAATAAACTGGAAAGATATTTACTCCGGTTGGGAAGAAAACAAATAGCGTTAACTCGGAAATGAAAAACAAATAAATGTTGGGGTACCGACAAAATAAACTCGTTTTATCCCGTCTAGACATGAAAGGCGCGTGGCAAAATAACGCCCCTTTTTAATTGAACTTTTTTTGGTACAATTTGGTACAATTGGTATTTGGAGCTACTGACTTTTTACGGAATGGTGAACATACTCGGCGAAAAGGCATACAATTCTAAAATATAATGAGTGGTAATTTTTCCGAATATTTGTGAAATATTCGCCGACTCAATCAAAAATTAAAAGGTCCGTTTTGTGACTATAACTTGTGTACGGACTACAAAGATCATAAGACTATAATTTAATTACACTGGTTTTGAGATAACATCTCTTATAATTAAAACATCACGTATTCAAATTATGATCTTCGGCGGATATTCGAACCGAGTGGAGGTCAAGGTTAACTACTCGAGAATATTTAATTAAGAAGAACGTAAGAATATTTGTGTTTCATGAAATTTCCCTGAAACCATTTTTTCCAGAAACTTTCTTTTCGAAAAATTTTTCTCCAAAAGACCGCGGCGCTAACGACGATATAACCTATAGACTAAAACGACTCAAGTGCGCCACCTGGATATGGAAAATATCTTCGCGGTTAGGTGTCCACTTTTCCGAATATTTCTGTGGACGGTTAACTGCGCATTTTTAACGGCTCATAAAGGACAAATTGTTCTCTAGGAAAACAAACTCATATTCTCTAATTTTGTCTGTTTTTTGCTGGAAAATGAGTTTGAAAATTTAATTGGTAGAAAAAATCAGTTATGGACGAATGAATAATTATAAACTGAAAAATTGTGGCTCATAAGGGACACTTATTCAGACCGCGGCCCACATTTAAGGGCATCCGGGACTGTAATAAAAAATTAAATATCAGCAGCTTAACTCCCAAGGGCCACATTGTGATGATCATCACACAGCGGCCTATTCGCCGCATATCTCATGAAAACGGGCTCAAATCAAATTCCATGGAGAAAATTTTGGAACAAAAATCGGAAATTTTTTTTACTCAAAATTGTTTCAAAAATCTTCCTGAGATAACTTTGGAGACATCGGTCGAATTTTTGATTGGTCTAGGTTGATTCAGCATGTTTGAATACCCCTCAAAACACTATTTGCGAATATTTTTTTACTTTAAAACAGTCATAACGGGGTTTTGTGACAATCGCCACAATGTGACTCCTACGGGTTATGAGAACACCTGTGAGTCACAGGCTGTGACCCTTGAGAGTCAATAGTAACCATCAAAAATACTTTAGTTTTTACTTAAAGAAACCATCCTGGTGCAACTTTTGATTTCGACGTCGAGACCGTCCTTAGCCTTTTGACAAAAGATTCCCTTTGATTCGACATTGTAAAACCACTCGTAATTTAGTTTTTCTCAAATTCTTCTTTTCCAAAATCTTCTTTATTTTTTGGGTTAAAAATCTCTTATGCAAAAAAATTGAAAATTCTTCTTATGTACAATTGGAGTATTCTGAAACCGTGATTTTGTTACGCCTCGTAAAGCGGCGTTTGAAAAACATGATTGTCTTATACAATTTTGTTTATATTTGATTTTTTAATTACCATTTTTTTTGTTGTTTGGTATTCTGGTAATATTTAGACAATAATTTTCTAAAATCCGCCTTTTAAAAATCTCCATATCGGTCTTCATATTGGATTAACGACTATGTACAAAGTTGGCAGTTTTATGACTACCGCAAACTGTCGATGCATTACTGGACTGTTCATAATAATATAACAATAAAAGTATACGATAAATAATACTATTATTTATGACGAGTACAAATGTTGAATTAAAACTGTTCAATTTGACTACAGAAGGCGCTAAGTAAGGGCACGAATGTAATGTCCAAATAGACGCCAAGAGAGGGTAGGTTTGATTCGAAAATGATGAATGCCAAGTAAGGGTACGCCCATACTGTATGGGCCATACAAGCTAGGTAAAAGTCTCCAAATCAAAATTATTTTTGTACTATACACCCCCTGCGCAGTTATCCGCAATTATTTCGCACGTTGGCTCGCTCGTGCTGTTACAGGGTGTGGTTATATATATCAGTGTTGCAAAATTTGGCCAACGGTCGATTTTTCCCAACGCCCAAAGCAAGCGTGGGCAACGCTCCAAATTTTCCCAACGCCCAACGCAAGCGTTGGCAAACGCACTAATTTTTCCCAACGCCCAACGCAAGCGTTGGCCAACGCACTAATTTTTCCAAACGCCCAACGCTAGCGTCAGCCAACGCACTAATNAGTTATATATGTCATTAACCGAGATTTGGTATGTTAACTACCCTCCCAACTTACCCTAAAATATGATAAAATGTGATCAATTATTATCAAAACTTTTTGGCTATATTAGAGGGTTTCAAAAAAAAAAAAATCCAGTGAAAAATTGTCGAACTCTATCGTATGTTGGCGCTGAGTTTGATTGGCTTTAGGCAACCTTTGTATCTTTTTAACGCTATTTGGACATCATCGTGGCGATACACGGTAGTTTCAGACCAGCAAAAAAAAAAAAAATTTAAACAAGAAACGTCAAAAAATATGAACCTTTGAGAGTCCGAAACTGGGACCCAAAATTGAGCAAAAAATGCGAAAAAACGTCAAACAAAAACGTTTCAGACACTGTTTCAGACGAAATTTTAAACAAATTTTGAACAAAATTTAGGACATATTTGTAGACAAAGTTTTAGACAAAACTTCATACAAAATGAATCACAAAACTTTATACAAAATTTAAGACAAAACTTTAGACAAAATTTTACACGATATTTAATGCGGAATTTTACACGAAATTTTAGACGAAATTTTACACGGAATTTTACATGGAATTTTATACG
The DNA here is from genome assembly GCA_004367875.1 of Oikopleura albicans. Lineage (NCBI taxonomy): Eukaryota > Metazoa > Chordata > Appendicularia > Copelata > Oikopleuridae > Oikopleura > Oikopleura albicans. Next base: position 163,015 of record SCLG01000244.1, read on the forward strand.
AAATTTAATACGAAATTTTATACGAAATGTAAGCCAAAATTTCAGATAAGATTTCATCGAACCAAAGTCATTTAATGTTTTATAAGATTTAAATCAAGTGACATCAAGTGACATCAAAAAACTTCTATGTAGTTAAACCTTTCAACGTCGCGACGTAATACATAATCTAATTTTGTATTTTGCTTTGGAAATGATTTCGAAATACAAAAAAATGTTTTTCGTAATATGTAATTACTATACGCAGACTAATTATCCTGCACCGTACAGCTAATAATGTTATCAATATAAATAAAATTTACACCATGCTTCCTTCATCAATTGTCCAACTATAACCGGTGTCTATATTTTCGTAAATTTAACCTAGGGCGTACTAATTTTTACTTATAGCTAACTTAACGTATTTATCAAATATATTTGGAGAGTAGCCACCGCAATCATGACCAAAGAAAAATATTTTTTGAAATTTCATGAAAAACTTTTTTGGATGAGATATACACAAATCCCTAAATTTCCGCGAAAAAACATGAATTTTCCAGAAAAACCATTCCTCCGAAAAACTTTGGATTTTGTTAACTTTATTATTTACAGTCCTCCGTCCCTTATGGGCCGCGTTCAAGGCCCCAAAAAAGAGGCCCATAAGGGACCGGTGGCCCATAAGGGACGGAGGACTGTACTAATAATAAGTTTTGCGTAGGCGGAAGTGGTCAATAAAGCTGAAAATTGTTAACTTCTTGAATTTTGTTAACTTCGATGAATTAGCAGTGTTAACTTCAGTAGGTATCTTATGTATGACATCACGTTCCTAATTAAGTTATCACTGAGTAAGTTAACAATCTTCAAGTAAGTTAATAGTAAGTTTGTAAATTTTGTAAGAAAAGGTCTGAGTTCAAGTAAGAACATTTTTTTGTGGTTTTCCAGCACTTCCCCCTACACCCTACTCAACTAAGTTAACAATCTTCGTAAGTTACCACGTTTTTTTTTGGTTTTCCAGCACTTCCCTACACCCTACTCAACTAAGTTAACAATCTTCGTAAGTTACCACGTTTTTTTGATTTTCCCGCACTTCCGCCTACACCCTACTCAACTAAGTTAACAATCTTCGTAAGTTACCACGTTTTTTGGTTTTCCAGCACTTCCGTCTACACCCTACTCAACTAAGTTAACAATCTCCGTAAGTTACCACGTTTTAATTTCAATTATGTTAACTTACTTGGGTTGGTTGTGTATAAAATACTTACTACAATCTACAAAGAATCTGATGCCAAAACCCGGACAAACGTCAGTACTCGTGTTCTAAGACTTGCTGAACAGTCGTGTTTGGGGGTTAAGCAGCTTAGGCTTGAAGTTCATTTTGGAGTACTTGTGTTTTAACTAGTGAGGGTCAATACTTCCCTCAAAATTAACTACTTAATACCATACTACTTTCATAATCAAACTGACAGATATGTTTATTTAAAATAAAAGCTACCGTGTGTTTAATTTGAAAATATTCGAAGGCGTCGTCTGTTCCCTGCTTATCTAGGTCTATACCATGTTCTTTTTTAAATACACATTTCCGGTATAGATTAAGGATATTTTTGTTGAAAAAATCATAATTGAAATTGTGATTAAATCACGAAGGGTTAAACAAAACATATAACAAGCAAATTATCTGTGTTGACAGAAACATGAAATCTCAAATTTTAAAAATAAGATCTTATTGTCTGACAGACACAATGGTGACAGTCTGACAGACGGTAGTCTACCCGGTAGACTCTACCGCGGATGTATTTGTGAAAAAAATAGCCGTGGAATCCAAGGCTTGGATGAATGGCTTTTAACTCCCACGGGGAAGTGCGTGTATATGGACACGCAACTTGTTTTTTTCGTCGATTTAAGGCATATAGAGGCCCCGTAGGCAAAACGGGTATTGCTGACCCCCCTCAACTTTTCGAGACAATTCGATTGTCGATGTTTTTTGCGTAGGTTGAAGATTTCAAACAGCTCTCTAGGGGGCCCTGGTGACCCAAATCAATTTCTGAATAATCAGATTGACGTAGTTTGACGAGCTTTACAACTTGGCTTTACCAGTTTTTTTGAATTATTACGAATTATTGTGATTTTTTATTATTGTGCGTGTTTATATACACACATTTTTCCCCTACGGCCAGAAGGCTACGGGTTTCCAAAAACTCCTTCCTCCTGAGAGTTAACAAACGGACCCCTTGAATTCGGGATTTTTTACCCTTTTAAAATGCACGATACATAGTTTTCTCCTTTGAGCACGTCGCATTCTCACACACGCTGATTGGCCACAAGAAGTGAGTTACATCTCAGCGCGCTCTCTCGATTGGCCTCCCTCTTGGCCATCGTAGTAATGCTTGCTTGCTAATTGGGAAAAACCCTATTCAAGGGGTCCGGGAGTTATTTGGTTTTCTTTTTGGACATTGATTCTATTATCTACATTAATTAAATCATTGGCGCTGATTGGTTACATGAACTCACTTGCCTCACACGAGACAATTTGATATAAACCACAATTTGACATGTTTTGACACAATTTGACATGTTTTGACACCACAATTTGACATATACCACCTGACGGGTTATCTTACCAAAAATGGTTTATCTTACCACTTTTTGGAACAAAACGTATAGAGGTTTCCACCTACACCCTAAGTAATTATCTTACCAAGTTTTAGTTATCTTACCACTTTTTCGATAGTGAAGATATAGTTTAGCGGTCCCACTTTACGTTGATATGATGTTTTTTGCGTTATTGATACCACCCATGGGCCAAGTAAAGGCACGTAACTGCGCTCGGCTGCGTTGTCGAGGTTCAAAAATTTGATGAGCTGTGCTCGCCTCGGCTGCCCAGTTCACGAACTGCCCTGGGCAGTTGACTTGAACTACGAAGGCCAGCTGGCTGTTGCCGAGCCCTGCGTAAGACCTTTAAATCACATTTTTTGCACTATATAATTCTTTTTTCAATTTAGATATGTTATTAATGAAAAAGGGGGTTATTAAGGATTTTCTATCGTAAATTTTTTTTAATTTAAATTATTTTGGAGTGCACACCTTATTGAAAGTCACTACTAGACAAAACAATTTGATTTTGACAGTCCAGTAATGTTTTGTTGAAAACCGCACGAAGCTTGGGCCACACTGTAAAACGTATAATGTTCACATAAATATTATACCAAAAACTTTAATTTCATTTGCGCTGGGGTGTTTTCCGATCTTGTTAACCTTAATTGTATAATGCTACCCTAACTTGGCTTTATACCTTTTTGATATAATTTTGATACATTGTGACTGGCATATAATTACAGTGGTTTCTTGCAATTTTACGCTCGCCACTTGCCACAGCCATAATCTCCAATTAAATTACTGGTTGAATTTTTTTTCTGGGGCCCAAAATTTGCCCAGAGAGAACTGTCAGCAGAAAACACAAAATAAAAATTTATTCAAAATGATGAAATGAATCCGGTGTCGATTAACAAACGGAATAGTATTGTTCCGTTCAGGTTTTGAATTTTGACTTTTTTTTTTAAAGATTTGGTATTTTTATTTTTGAGCTCGCCATTCCCCCCGGCCCAGACGCAAGCCAAATTTGAGTAAAGGAAAAAAAATAAAATAAAAATACCTGTGAAAAAATGGTCGAACCTTGACTAACAAGCGGCCAAACAAATTAAAAAAATGCAGACTAGAGTCCAATCGCCGAATTATAAATAAACGCAAACAAAAAAAATATTCAAAAAATAATAAAACCGATTTTTCCAACCGAATATACAGCATTTTTAAAATTTTATTTTGTGTCAACCAGAGAAAATTTGCAATTTGGAGGGTTTTTGGTTTGGATGGTGATTGCGAGTTAGTTCAATGTCACAAAATAATTTTAGTTAGTTTTTAGTTCCATTTTTTGAAATTTTGAAATCACATTTTTTTGAAAATTTAAAATCACATTTTTTTGAATTTTGAAATTGCATTTTTTTGAAAAATTTTAAATCGTATTTTTTCACTCTTTCATCGCAGTTTTTGGATAATTTTAAATCGCATCTATTTTGTCGCATATCTAAAAAAACGCAAACTTTTTACATACTCAGGAAAAAAAAACTAGACCAAAAAAAAACTTGGTTTCGAAAATTTTTGAACTTTGTTTCCTGTCTTGACCCAGAAGTGTGCGACAATGTCTGAAAAAATTCAAATCGATCTAGTTGTACTAGTCTTACTATTTCTGACAATTCTTGGCTGGTTTTTGACGGAAACGCTCACGACAAAAGGGTGGTAGTCGAATTAGTACGCCGGAAGTTCGAAAAAATTCGGTAGAAAAAAAACTCAGTTATTCACGGGCTTCAATTTGGTACCCATATTGACCTGATTTAAAGATAAATTTTTCGAAATTCTTAGCGGAGGTCGTTTTCAGAAATTTTCAAAAGTTTTTGTTTTAAAATGTCATTTAAAAATGAACAAAATATATACACCAGATGACTCGTTATAGGGCTACT
>SCLG01000244.1:193458-209993 GCA_004367875.1 Oikopleura albicans
AGGAAGCCCTTCCATTCATCACCAAATTATATGCAGTTGTCCGGCAGTTTTCGAGTAAAAATACCTGCAGGGCTAGTCCAATTTTGGGTCACTTTTCAAAAAAAGTCCAATTCTGGGGCTCTTCCCCCCCCCCCCAAAAAAAAATTTGAATTCCAATTTTGGGTCAAAAAGTCCATTTTTCGGGTCGCATTTTACCCAAATTCTGGGTCGAAAATTTAATTCTGGGTCAAAACGGGACGCAAAGCGACCCAGAATTGGACTACCCCTGTACATGAAATATTTTATTGCTAAAAAGTGAGTGATACCACTTATTTTTCCCAGAGCGGCGTAAGAGAGCTGTCCTTCGGTGACCAGGCTTTTTTGTTCACGAAAGTTCGGGTATCAAAAATTGACGATTACCTTAATCGGTGGGGTGGCTGTAGCATGACGGTTGTACCACAAAAGCAGTGAATATTCATTGAATATTATGAATAAATAGCGCTTTACCATTTTCATGCATATATATATATTTCTTCTTCACCAAAAAATTATTTATTAATAAGTTAGTTCGAAAACTCAATAAGGACTGAATTTTGAGATTTGCCTAAATCAAAATTAAAAAGTCTGCTTGGAAGATTTTTTGTTTTGTTTTGTTTGTACTGCCTTATGTTGACAGTTATCTAGACAGATATCTCACTGTACATTTTATTTTTCGATGAACCGCAGAAAACTATGATGTGTCTTTACATATTTACATGCTAAACTATATTTATTTATGGGCACTTTGTGATGCATTTTACTTTAACTCCCAGGGGGAAAATATCGAATTTGCATTCTTTGGCAAGTTAATGGCCACGTGGGGGTATGTGAGCGGCACTTTGGAAATTTTAGTGCCATGAAACGTTACGTTTAACAATTAATTATTAAAAACAACTTAGTATATTTAGTTAGATGGTATAGATCGTCTAGGGTAGTGTTTTTTAATAGGTCCTTTTTGTAAACAAAGGGTATGTACGGTTAAGATGGCCAAAAAAGCGTTACAGTCCTCACTCCTTTTTCGTACGATCGTTTTTTTGGAGGATTTCGCCTTTTTGGCCAAAATGGCGCCATTGTTATAGAAAAATAATCCTTTTTGTGACGATGCTCCTTTTTTCGGACGCTATTTTCGAGGACCGAAAACGTCCGAAAAAAGGAGTAAGGAATGTATGTCCAAGTTTTGACGTTTTCCTTTACGGATTAGATGCCACTTGGTACCATCAGGAGTAAACTGAGTGTACTGAAAACTTATATTTAAACCATAATCAAGAACATTTTTAAAATTACAGTTATTCCTAACCCATAATGGGGTTTGTTTATAGTTAAGTCGAATTTTTTCTATCCTACAGGTTTAGCCTCATGAAAATCGGCTGAGCGTTTCTAGAATAGAGAAATTTTCTTCTTTTTTCTTGCAATGGGGTGCTCCTATTGGCCAATATCATTTTAAAATATGCCGACACGGTATACTAGAAACGCGCAGCCGATTTTCATGAGACTAAACCAGTAGTTTGGTTCAAATACTACAAAGTGATTAGCACATCTTGTGCACGAGCAATCAACAACAGTTAAAGCACGTCATCTACAGCTCCGACACAGAGTAAACATCTTATTATTCCGTTTACTAGCACTTTTACTGGGCTAGGCTAGGAACGTTAAAAATATTGTATTGTTGGGATGATTTTCCGTTTCTTTTTTTGGGGGGATAGGCGGTACATCTTTTTGTGAAGCATCAAAGTTAGTCTATTTCTGAACATAGTGGCCTTAACAACTAAAAGGTTTTGTGAAATGAAAAAATAGAAATGGAAGAATCATGTGTGGTGAAAATCAGCATTCAAGACTACATTCTTCATTTTCTTTTCTCAATTTGCGATTAAAAGGGCCGAACTTTCCTAACAGAACAAAATTATCAAAGACATGCCGTTATAGTTCGTAAAAAACTATTGTAGAACTTGTTTCGGAATAAGTAAACAGTACCCGAGGCTACAGATGAATTCACTTTTCCCTTTCACCCAGATACCTTTGTTATCGAATGAAACTTTGTTTTATTTTTATTTTATACCAAATCAGTCGCTGCCCGGAACACACTCCCACGGTTTCAAAAATAAAAAAAATGATCGGGAAAAGATTGTTCCCGTTTAAACAAAATCTCTCCAGTTCCCGCTCCCGCCGGAAAACGCGGGAAAAACGGGATCCCGTTTCCATTTTCTATACTGCTCCCACCCTTGAGGTAGTGTATTAACTCCCAGGGGTCACATTGTGCAGATCTGCACAAAACGACCTTTAGCAGCAAATATCTCGCAGAATCGGGCTCGTATGAAAAATCGCTGATAGACGTATCGAACCAATTTTCAAGACAAAAATTTTGCGACAAAAAATAAAAAAAAATTATTTAAAAAAGCCCATTACGAGATTCATAGACCGTGCACCCAAAGCACCCCAAAGCATGCTGTACCCCAAACCTATACTGTAAAGGTTGTTCGCGATAGAAATTTTGCAGATCCGCATTCTAGAAATTTTGAAAACATGAGTTTGTAAGTTCTAAAGGAAAATATTTTTCAAAAAACGTGAAAAAAAGACGACTTCGAATAACGCAAAAACAGACTCATTGTTTTTTTTAATGTTCAAGAATCTTTCTTTAATGTTCTAAAATCTGCGACAATGAAAATCAAATATTTTTTCTAATAATAACAGGGAATTTGCTTCCGGTATTGATTCTGTTGTGAACCGTAGACTACCTGATGAACTTTTTTTATAACTTTTTTCTTGTACATAAATAGTGTTTAATTACTAAGGCCACTTTTCAAGTTAAGATTACATTTTATTTGTCCTTTTGCTAATGTTAAGCTCAATGTCTTTGGCCGAAATTGTTGCAAAAATATATCATTCCTAGTGTTCTAACAATCGCATTGTTTTGAAAACGGACGGCGGAATTTATCTTATCTTTTATGACGGTTTGATTTTCTTTTTGCCTGGGTGAAGAAGAACAAAGTTTCAGAGATTTCGTGATTTCCAAAACGGATTTTGATGTCTATCGCAGGTTTTAGTTGTTTTATTATCTTCAGTACCAGGCGTTTTGCTTCCAGTATTTATCGAACTCATGATAATAGTTCCTTTTCTGATTAATTACGTTTTCGGAAAAGGCGTTGTCTCAACGAATATTTCATATTTTGTAAATTTAAACGGAATTCCAAGTTTGATTTTTTACAATTACACAGGTTAAGTACTTAACCGTCCACTAATTTTTTTTCAAAACTGGACGGTTAAGCCGGTTCCGGACGGTTAAGCCGGTAGTGCGTAGGCGATTTTTTTGTGGAAATTTTAAAAAAAACGAAGTGGACGGTTAAGCAAAAATAGCCATTTTATATAAAAACTTGATCTCCTANAAATCGAAATTAAAAAGTCTGCTTGGAAGATTTTTTGTTTTGTTTTGTTTGTACTGCCTTGTTTTGACAGTTATCTAGACAGATATCTCACTGTACATTTTATTTTTCGATGAACCGCAGAAAACTATGATGTGTCTTTACATATTTACATTCTAAACTATATTTATTAATGGGCACTTTGTGTTGCATTTTACTTTAACTCCCAGGGGGAAATGTCAAATTATTCTTTGGCAGGTTAATGGCCACATGAGGGGGTATGTGAGCTGCACTGTGGCGCCTTTATTGGCATGACATGATACGTTGAACGATTTATTATTAAACACAACTTAGTATGTTTAATTAGATGGTATAAATCGTCCAGGATAGTGTTTTTTCGATAGATTCTTTTTGTGAACAAAGAGTATGGTTAAGATGACAACAAAAGCGTTTTTTCGGACGTTTTTTTAGCCAAAATGGGGTCATTCGTTTAGAAAAATATTCCTTTTTGTGACGATGCTCCTTTCTCGGAAGCTATTTTCCTTCTACGGATTATATGCCATTTGGTACCCTCAGGAGTTAACTGACTTTAAACATTTTCAAATTCAACGCACTTTATGAAATGTAGCAAAGTACTCAAAATTTACATTTTTTTTTGAGTCGAATAGACAAACTGTGGCACTTTCCGTCGATGATTAAGAAAATTTCGAAAAACATTACAGTTTTTGTTAACCATAAGGGGTTTTGTTTACAATTAAGTCGGATTGTTTCTATCCTAATTAGGTTCAAATACTACAGCGTGATTAGCATATCGTGTGCACGAGCGATAAACAACAGTTAAAGCGCGTCAACTATAGCTCCGACACCGAGTAAATCTCTTATTGTTCCGTTTACTTGCATTTCTCCTTAGCCAGGCTAGGAACGTTTAAAGTATTGTATTGTTGGGACACTTTTCCGTTTCTTTTTGGAGGGATAGGCGGTACATCTTTTTGTGAAGCATCAAAGTTAGTCTATTTCTGAACATAGTGGCCTTAACAACTAAAAGGTTTTGTGAAATGAAAAAATAGAAATGGAAGAATCATGTGTGGTGAAAATCAGCATTCAAGACTACATTCTTCATTTTCTTTTCTCAATTTGCGATTAAAAGGGCCGAACTTTCCTAACAGAACAAAATTATCAAAGACATGCCGTTATAGTTCGTAAAAAACTATTGTAGAACTTGTTTCGGAATAAGTAAACAGTCCCTGAGGCTACAGATGAATTCACTTTTCCCTCTAACCCAGATACCTTTGTTGTCGAATAACAGTTTGTTTAATTTTTATTTTATACCAAATCAGTCGCTTCCCGGAACACACTCCCACGGTTTCAAAAATAAAAAAAAGGAAAATATTATTCCTGTTTAAACAAAATCTCTCCAGTTCCCGCTCCCGCGGGAAAAAACGGGATCCCGTTTCCATTTCTGCTCCCACCCTTGAGGTAGTGTATTAAGTTAACTCCCAGGGGTCACATTGTGCAGATCTGCACAAAACGACCTTTAGCAGCAAATATCTCGCAGAATCGGGCTCGTATGAAAAATCGCTGATAGACGTATCGAACCAATTTTCAAGACAAAAATTGTGCGACAAAAAAAAATAAAAAAAAATTATTTAAAAAAGCCGATTACGAGATTGATAGACCGTGCACCCAAAGCACCCCAAAGCATGCTTTACCCCAAAACTATACTGTATAGGTTGTTCGCGATAGAAATTTTGCGGATCCGTTTTCTAGAAATTTTGAAAACATGAAAAATCTAAAGGAAAATATTTTTCAAAAAACGAGAAAAAAAAGACGACTTCGAATAACGCAAAAACTGACTCATTGTTTTTTTTAGGAATACGAATCTGCGACAATGAAAATCAAATACTTTTTCTAATAATAACAGGGAATTTGCTTCCGGTATTGATTCTGTTGTGAACCGTAGACTACCTGATGAATTTTTTTTTAAACTTTTTTCTTGTACATAAATAGTGTTCAATTACTAAGGCCACTTTTCAAGTTAAGATTACATTTTATTTGTCCTTTTGCTAATGTTAAGCTCAATGTCTTTGGCCGAAATTGTTGCAAAAATATATCATTCCTAGTGTTCTAACAATCGCATTGTTTTGAAAACGGACGGCGGAATTTATCTTATCTTTTATGACGGTTTGATTTTCTTTTTGCCTGGGTGAAGAAGAACAAAGTTTCAGAGATTTCGTGATTTCCAAAACGGATTTTGATGTCTATCGGAGTTTTGAGTTGTTATATTATGTTCAGTACCAGGCGTTTTGTTTCCAGTATTTATCGAACTCATGATAATAGTTCCTATTGTGATTAATTACGTTTTCGGAAAAGGCGTTGTCTCAACGAATATTTCATATTTTGTAAATTTAATCGGATTTCCAAGTTTGATTTTTTACATTTAAATATTCGTTGTTTACTAATTCGTGGAGACAACGCCTTTTCGAAAAAGTAATCAATCAGAATAGGAACTTTTTATCATGAGTTCGATAAATACTGGAAAAAACGCCTGGTACTGAATATAATAAAAAACCAAAACCTCCGATAGTCATCAAATTCCGTTTTGGAAATCACGAAATCTTTGAAACTTTGTTCTTCTTCACCCAGGCAAAAAAAAAACATCATAAAATATAAGACATAATTTCAGATATGAGCGCTTTTTCGCGGAATTGTTGAAACATAAGAAAAGGTATATTTTTGCAATAATTTTGGCCAAAAATTAGACTAAGTCTGACAGACTTACACTAATTTTATGGTTTCGAGTTGACACGATATCTACTGTATTAATATGGAGCAGCGGTTTTTCAATGAACGATACAACTCTGTACCGTTATCCTCTTTGGAGGTCACAAGCTGCAAAAACACGTAAACGGAGAAACCTGAAAACGAATTAAATTTCCACATTTTTGCATTTTAAGATTGTGTTTCTGGGAGTGCGTGTAAATAGACACGCAAAGTGCTTTTTTCGTCGATTTCAAGCATATGGAGGCCACGTAGGGCAAAACGGGTATTGGTGACCCCCCCTCAACTTTTCGAGAAAATTCGATTGAGTGGCCCAAATCAATTTCTGAATAGTCAGATCGACGTAGTTTGACGAGCTATACAACTTGGCTTTACCAGTTTTTTTTTGAATTATTGCGAATTAATGTAGATTTTTTAAGTGCGTGTTTATTTACACGCATTTCCCCCTACGGGTGCCCAAAAACTCCTTCTCCCTAAGAGTTAAGCTAAGGATTAAATTTGGTCTGTAAGGTATACCTGACTCTGTTTGTCCATCCATTATTATTTTTTCTTGTCAAAACGGCCGTTTAATTATTTCGGGTTTGTAGGGCCCTAATTGTAGCCCTAATTTTTAATTAAATGAGCCCTGTTAATTAATGGACTGGTTTTGCACAAAAAAAAAAAGAACTAACTGAGCCGAGTCAGACAAATTGTGAATAAGTTGCTACTGGTGTGGTTTGTCAGTTTGTCACCGAGATCGACGCGCGACTTAGAATAGATACAAGCGATTACTGCTTGAAACCTACATGCGAAAGTTTCCCGGTGACAGTTTTTTTCACACGCCGGTATTGAAAATTTTCGTTTAGTGAAATGCATGGGAATAATTTAACTTCCAGAGGAAGTGTGTGCATATATGCACACGACTTGTTTTTCGTCGATTTAAGGCCTATGGAGGCCCCATATGTCAAAACGAGTATTGTTGACCCCCTCAACTTTCCGAGACAGTATTTTTTGCGTATGTTGGAGATTTCAAACAGCTCTCTAGGGGGCCCTGATGGTCGAAATTAATTTGTGAGTAGTCAGATCGATGTAGTTTAACAAGCTCTACAACTTGGCTTTACCAATTTTCTTGAATTATTGCGAATTATTGTCAATTTTGTAAGTGTGCGCATATATGCACACATTTCCCCCTACGGGTTATCAATTCACTACTTTCCCCTGAGAGTTAATATATGCTACACAATAATTTCAACTTGTAGGATCAAAAAATTATAGTTGGGAGGTGAAGACGTAGAACATTAATTACTATAATTATTAGAATTGCCGCGATCAAATGCACTTCGCGGCGAAGTCTTCGCCCTAATCGATCCCAGGTTCATTACTAGGGTGGCGCAATCTCGGAAAAAAAAAATTCTCAGACCGGTCCGTGGCCCGTAATGATATACACAGGGTGTGCAGTTAACCGTCCACTTATCCATTAAATATCTATAAAACTTAATAAATTTACAGAAGAAGATAAAATAGTGCAAATTACATTATGTATCTCTATGCAATGTACCAAAAAATTTTTCGATCAAATTTCTCAAATATACATTTTTTTTCAAAAACGTTTTTTCTTAAAGAGCGCGGTGCCTGATATGATAAATGATCGAGGAAAAAGGCACCGTGGTGTCTCACATAAAAGTACCTCGGGACCCTAAAAACGACTGTTGTTCAACTCTTGCGGCTCCGATAGTGCCATACAGTCCTATCGCCTTTTTCTTGACACTTTCGCATGACTCATAGGGCCTGAAATCTATCAAGAAAAGGGAAATTTGTCAAGAAAAATGACATCTGTCAAGATTTGGGAAACCGACTGTTCGACCACCTATGTGAACGGTGAAAATACAGTTTTGAAGAAGATTTTTCTCGAAAAAACGTGTTTCAATGTATTAAAATATGAAACAGTTAAATATAAAACTAGTAAAATATTCTTTTGTAAAAACTTGGTGATAAGATTTCAAAAAATTACATAAGGATTTAGAAAAAAATGTCAAGATAAGGAAATTTGTCAAGAAAGAGAAGACCGACCATATGACTCATAGCGCCTAAAATCTGTCAAGAAACGAGGTTTTTGTCAAGAAAAAGGCTGTAAAGAAAAAGGCGATAGGACTCTATAGTGTTTTATCACTTGAAATTACCAAAAGTTAGCCTTGATCGGATTTCAGTATAAGATTTTGTTATTGGATGTTCTGAAATAACCTGGAACATATTCTGAGTACCACGTTTTTTTACATATTTTTTTGTACAGAAAAGCAACCTTTTTGCTATTAACGGAATGATATCAAATTGTTTTGACTTCATATTCTAACATGTCTTGTTCCCTTTACGATAATAACATGTTTTGGGTACAGGTGCATTTTTGAGCGACCAGTCTGTATAAAATTCACACTTATAAAAAAATGGGTTAGAACGTTACAAGTAACTTTTGGTTAGCCCCAGGCAATAGTTCAACAGAGGCCTCGTAAATTATTTTTTGGAAATAGTAAAAAAAAACTTGCCAAGCACAACTTTACTACATTTTGTATAACATTTTTTTGGCCAAATTATCTTCAGGAATTATCTTNTTCAAAATAATTTACTAAAAAACGGACGGTTAAGCCAAACTGGACGGTTAAGCCGGTAGGGCGTAGGCGTTAGCTCTGAAAAAAAATAGCTAAAAAGTGGACGGTTAAGCCGGTTCCGGACGGTTAAGTAATGGACGGTTAAGTACTTAACCTGTGTATAAATATTCGTTATTTACTTATTCGTGGAGACAACGCCTCTTCCGAAAAGTAATTAATCAGAATAGGAACTTTTTTATGATGAGTTCGATAAATACTGGAAAAAACGCCTGGTACTGAATTGAAAAACCCAAACCTCCGATAGTCATCAAAATCCGTTTTGGAAATCACGAAATCTCTGAAACTTTGTTCTTCTTCGCCTAGGCAAAAAAACATCATAAAAGATAAGACAAATTTTGCCGTCCGTTTTCAAAACAATGCGTTTGTTGAAACATAAGAAAAGGTATATTTTTGCAATAATTTTGGCCAAAAATTAGACTAAGTCTGACAGACTCACACTAATTTATTTGTTTCGAGTTGGTGATGGATTAAATTCCCATTCTTGGTCGCCAAAAAACCCGTATATGTGTAATTTCGCGCCCACAAATTTTGTCGCAAATTTTTGTTTAAAATATGGTTTCAAGGCCAAATGGTCGCGAAATGCTGTTTTTAACAAGGTTTTGCGACCATGTTTTTCCACCTCAAAAAGTGGTCGCGTAACATCACCAAATACAACATTTTAGTTTTGCACAAAAAAATAAGGACTAACAGAGCCGAGTCAGATAAATTGTGAATTGCTACTGGTGTGGTTCGTCAGTTTGTCACCGAGATCGACGCGGGACGTAGAATAGATACAAGCGATTACTGCTTAAAACCTACATGCGAAAGTTTCCCGGTGACAGTTTTTTTCACACGCCGGCATTAGTAACGTTGAAAATTTTCGTTTAGTGAAATGCATGGAAATAATATAACTCCCAGGGGAAGTGTGTGCATATATGCCCACGACTTGTTTTTTTCGTCGATTTAAGGCCTATGGAGGCCCCGTATGTCAAAACGAGTATTGCTGACCCCCTCAACTTTTCGAGACAGTATTTTTTTGCGTATGTTGGAGATTTCAAACAGCTCTATAGGGGGCCCTGGTGGCCCATATCAATTTGTGAGTAGTCAGATCGATGTAGTTTAACAAGCTCTACAACTTGGTTTTACCAGTTTTCTCGAATTATTGCGAATTATTGTGAATTTTGTAAGTGTGTGCATATATGCACACATTTCCCCCTACGGGTTATCAATTCACTCCTTTTCCCTGAGAGTTAATACAGAGGGTAGGCCAATTCCGGAACGGTTTGCGATTTTGAGCCAAAGTCCCATTTTGTTCCGGAATTGGACTTTTCACATTTTTGGTCTGAAAGATACCTATTTTCCCTACTAATTATAGGATATGAAATCAGCGGATTTTTTCTTTTGTACATATTTGTACATTCTTAATCTTGCTTGTCAGTTTTAAATATAAAAATAACTTTATTCAAAAATAATTTGTTGAAAAAATATTTTTGTACAGAACCTTTTTAGTCAATACTATTGACTCAATAGTTATTATTTCATCATCGGCCACAGTGCTCTGGCGTGGAGTCTCTTCCAGTAGATCTCTTCGTCAGAATCCACATTTTCCGAAGCGATGTTTGGAATACTCTCAGAATCGGAGTTGGGCACCAAACCGGCTTTACGCCAATATTTTTTGAGGGATGTTGATTCAGTATCCAGACACACTTTTGCCATTTTTAAAGCAACGTTCAATGATGCTCTCGTTCAACTAGTCAAAAAAATGTATACATAGGCTGCGCATCTATAAGATTTTTTTATTGGATGTTCTGAAATAACCTGGAACAATTTCTGGGTACCACGTTTTTTACATATTTTTTTTTGTACAGAAAAGCAACCTTTTTTTCCTATTAATGGAATGATATCAAATTGTTTTGACTTCATATTCAAACATGTCTTGTTCCCTTTATGATAATAACATGTTTTGGGTACAGGTGCATTTTTGAGCGACCAGTCTGTATAAAATTCACACTTATAAAAAATTGGGTTAGAACGTTACAAGTAACTTTTGGTTAGCCCCAGGCAATAGTTCAACAGAGGCCTCGTAAATTATTTTTTGGAAATAGTAAAAAAAAACTTGCCAAGCACAACTTCACTACATTTTGGATAACATTTTTTTGGCCAAATTATCTTTAGGAATTATCTTAAAAGGAACTGATAATAAATAGGTTTTTTATCAGCAAAAAAAAATATTATAAGAATTGATATGGACATGTAGAGATGTCATGTTAGTATTCAAAACAAAATCCCGACCTCAAGTCGCTGTTATCCATAATGTTGACTTAAAAATAGGCATTTTTAAACCGGATATGGCCTTGTTTCATGGGGAACAAGCAACGCGGCGACGATTTTTATTTTTGAAAACGTCACGACTTGCACTAGCACAGCCTGATTATAAATAATATTTTTTATCAAAAATGTAACGTTTGTGAAAATTCACAATAATTCGCAATAATTCTTGTAAAATTGGTAAAACCAAGTTTTAGAGCTCGTCAAACTACGTCGATCTGACTATTAAGAAATTGATTTGGGCCACCAGGGCCCCCTAGAGAGCTGTTTGAAATATCCAACCTACGCTAAAAAATACCGCCAATGGAATTTTCTCTAAAAGGTGAGGGGGGTCAGCAATACCGATTCTGCCCTACGGGACCTCCTTATGTCGTAAATCGACGAAAAACTAAGTCGTCTGCATATATGCACACACTTCCCCCAGCGAGTTAATCTGAATAAACGACGACCGTTTGTGAGAAAAGAATTTATAATAATAATTTATAAATTAATTAGGAATCTATAATCGAAACGATGCATTTACAACCCATACGCCTAAACTTTTTATTTTGAAACAGGCTGAATTTAATAGGTCGACATAGTTTTTGTGTAATTTTGTAACTCCCAAAATAAGTTCTCCTAAAATAACTCGTTAAAAAAGTATTTGACTGAAAAGTCTGTGTTTAAAAAAAAACTGCGAAAATAAACCGATAATCTTGGTACTTATAGAACGAGAAATTTACATTTTTTTATCGTTTTGAGTCCAGACGTATATTTGATGTTATTCCGGAGTTTCAGCTAAAATTCATTCGACTAAAACGCGTGATAGACGTAACGGTATACAGTAGCGCAATGTTGTGGTCTTTAAATGTCCACCCCTACGATTTTATTACTTTTTGCTTGTGCTGGGAGATCAAAGCTTCGGCTTTAACATGTTGTATTTCCAAGGTCATAAGTGTCACCGCCGATTATATGGTAAATTATATAAATTCAAATTTTGATCGGAATTTTCAAACATCAAAATTTCTAGAATTTGATGGTCAAATGAACTAGATCATACTTTATAACATTAGCTAACACCCTAAATTGTTATCATAACATCAAATTTGTGACGCAATTTGACTTTACTGGTTTTCTGGTGCACTTTGTACACAACAGGACTGACCCGTCCTTAATGCATTACAGTAGATGTGCACACAACGCGACGGTTTTTCCGAAGTGGTCGGTGTGCACACAACGCGACACCCCATACCACGACAGTTGTACTTATTATATGATTTTTTAGTTTATTCCGGCCATTTAATTTGTCCTAAAGAGAACACTTCGGCATGTACCGTAGGGGGACTCTCTGATGGGAATACTTTTAGGCAGCGCATTCGCTTAAAGCACTCCCATCAGAGAGTCACCCTACGGTATGTTTCCATGTCATTGATCTCTATTATGCATTTTTTAGGGTTAAAGGGTACGAGCTTTTTTGCTAAGTAGGCCAGTTGTTTTACTTAAAAACCATCAAAAACCATCATGATAGGTTGTTCAATGCCGTTTTTAGGTCATTTATCACTTCTTCTTGACTGTTTCGCAACATCAAGTCCGGCGTACAGTATTGTATTAACAAACCAAAGGGCATGAAATATAGGTACCGACTAAATTGGTATCATGTAGTTTTGTTCGAACGTATAAGAGGTCGAAAGTACAAAATGTCGAAAGTGTAAACGGAATAAAACCGAATTCGACGCAAATTTTTACCAAATATTGTCATATATATACACGTTAATATATGGCTGGTCGAAAGTGGAAACGGAATAACTCAGAATTCGACGCAAATTTGCGTCGAATTCTCTTTTATCCATTTTGACCTTTCAGCCTATTATACTTTCGACCAAAAATACATGATGCCAATTTAGTCGGTGCCGAAATATAGTACTACTTAAAGTGTCGTTGTCCAATCATTGATTAATCATTGGCATTCGATACAGTGATTTTATACAGGTCAAACGACTGACTTGCAAGCTTGAAAGGCCTGGAAGTTCCCGAGTCGGAACTCGAGTAAAAAAGCAAAGGTAACATAAAAAGTAAACGTTGCTTCTTGACGTACCTGCATCGTCAAGTTTGTAAGGGATACAGAATTTGATTAACTCTCAGTAGCCGAACTGACTATAAATAGTCAGTTGACTTTTTAGGCTTGCATTTAACCACATCGGGTTAACATTTTGCAAAGCAGAGTAAAAAATAATAAACGCACATTCAACCTATGTCTTTTGGTTATGAAAAAATAATTTATAAATTTACAAAACTGGGCGAAATCGTTAACAATAGAAGTCGGAAACCTTTAATCACCGTAAAAAAGTGTTTGTTTTTAAACACATTTGTCATACCGTATGAAACAGCTGTGATTGTAGTGCTTGAAGCAATGTTCGCATCAATTTTAGCATCCCCACGACAATCACAGCTGTTCTACACGGTACCTACCTGAATATAATGGAATTTAGAAGAAAAAAACTTTTCAAATTACGTTAATTACGTGTTACGTTTTCAAACAAGTGTCATAGTGTTTTTGCGCTAAAGAAACCTTGATGATGAAATCATACAGCCGAAGCGAACTAGGCCGAGTTAAGCCTTTTCATACATCCAAAAAAAAAGCGAATGAAGTCTTGTCTCTCTATTCGGCTGTTTATTTATTTTCATGGAAATTTATTTTGACAATATTAAACAAGTAAGGTGTCACATGCCAAGAGAACTGATTTTCAGATTAAAAGTTTTATCCTAAAACTTCGCCGCGGCCTCGCCAACGCCAAAATGTACAATTATTAAAACGATTCTTTTTTACTTTTTTTTTTGGCAGTTTTTGTCAAAAACATCAACTTTCAATCGGAACACCAAAAAAAGGCAGGCGGATGATGCTAATAGTAAACTATAAACATAAAAACATACAACTTGTTGCTCAATAATCGCATGCGCAAGAATGCATTCAGTCTTTTTGAAAAAAAAGTAACGAACGGAAATTAAGTTACNTTTTCAAATTACGTGTCCCGTTTTCAAACAAGTGTCATGGTGTTTTTGCGCTAAAGAAACCTTGATGACGAAATCATACAGCCGAAACGAACTAGGCCGAGTTAAGCCTTTTCATACATCCAAAAAAGCAAAACGAATGAAGTCTTGTCTCTCTATTCGGGTGTTTATTTATTTTCATGGAAATTTATTTTGACAATATTAAACAAGTAAGGTGTCACATGCCAAGAGAACTGATTTTCAGATTAAAAGTTTTATCCTAAAACTTCGCCGCGGCCTCGCCAAAGCCAAAATGTACAATTATTAAACGATTCTTTTTTACTTTTTTTTTTGCAGTTTTTGTCAAAAACATCAACTTTCAATCGGAACACCAAAAAAAGCAGGCGGATGATGCTAATAGTAAACTATAAACATAAAAACATACAACTTGTTGCTCAATAATCGCATGCGCAAGAATGCATTCAGTCTTTTTGAAAAAAAAGTAACGAACGGAAATTAAGTTACAAACTATAAATTAAAGGTAAGACAAGACTTTGTGAACGATTAGAAAGGATAAATGATAAACATTGTATAATTCATATATCTTAATTTTACGTCATTTTTTACGTTTCAATTTCTGAAAATTCTGGCATTTATACTCAATTCCAAGTTTTTTTTTGTCAAATGTACGACATTTGATTTTTGTCTAGATAACCCCCCTTCCAAATACACCAGGTGCGCCGTTATGTTTCACCCTGTACAAAAAAACCGTATTGCGCAATATTTTCCCCGTTCGTCCCGTTATGTTACAATTTTTAATTTTTTGGCGTTTTTCAGCGAAATCGCCTACGCACTGCGCCGTTACAATTGCCGTTATGTTACACTTTTTTGATTTGGTTTTGTAACAAAACGGCGCACCTGGTACCAAATGGTGCGCCGTTATGTTTCAACACGTTATATTCAAACTTTTCCCATTCGACAGGTTATTTTTCAGTTTGTTCAGTTTGATTTTGAAAGATAATGGCTAACTGGTATATTGGACAATTTGGCCATAAAAAACAAGGCGGAAAACTGCACAAGTTGCTCAATAACTCGCAGATGCACAACGGTTTATATTGCGATTTTGAATGATAAAAACTACACCCCTTGCGCTGTTATCTTGCAACTTTCGGATGAAAAAAAACGGGAAGATCTGCATGATAATAGCGCAGTCCCTAACACAGAAACATATAGATTCCTGAAAAAACTAGCAAAAAAAATCTGCGAGATAACGGAGCCAACGGGAAAATTTGCAAGATAACGGGTGACAAGATAACAGCGCAAGGGGGTATAGTAGATTTTCTCAAAACGCAAAAAAAAGACTACCAAGATCTCAGGGCCATTTAATTCTGGACTATCTCCGATATAGTCAACTGACTTAAATTCGCTCAGCGCACTCGCGAACGAAAAACGGCTTGGCATCTATATTACCTCACCCTGTAGTAACGACACACAATCATTGATTTTCATTTTGTAATTTTGGTATTACGCAGCGTGATTCACGCTCATTGGAAAACAGTCTAAAAATGAGTTTAAGGTCAATAATTGTTACCCTTATAAGCAATGTCAAATGTTTGATAGCACATTTATTTCGAAATTAACAAAGTTGAGAGAATGAAAAGTCTGACAATTTTGCTCGTTATTTTGGCTGGATATGTACGTAGTCACGAAGAAGCAGATGTAAACGTTGAAATCACAGGCTAAAATGCAACTTAGTTTCTCAAAATATGTCAAAATGGAAGCGCTTCACTTGGGCCGCAAAGCTTCCCTTGGGCCATACTGTGGTCCGTCGGCAACCCCCGGCGCCTTCGGCCCAAGTGAAGCTGTTGGTCTAAGTGAAGCATAACCAACTAAAACTTAGATATTCGGCCTAAATGAAGCACTCGGCCCAAGTGAATCATTCGACCCAAGTGAAGCCCCATTGAAAAGATAAAACCCTTTGGCCCAAGTGAAGCTTTTGGCCCTAGTGAAGCTTTTTTGCCAAAAACCTCATGGCTCAAGTGAAGCTCTTGGCCCAAGTGAAGCCCTTGGCCCAAGTGAAGCCCTCGACCCAAGTGACGCTTTTGGCCCAAGTGAAGCCCCATTGAAAACATAAAACCCCTGGCCCAAGTGAAAGGTCCGAAAGGTCCATACACAGGCTGTTGGTCGAAATATAAACACAATTGAACAGTGTGGTTTTCGCTGAAAGGGTTTCTATCGGTTAAGGCACAACAAATATATTTTACATCTTTAACAAACAGATCCTGAAATTGATAATGATTTTGCACGTGCGCTTTCCAGCTTTACCGTTAACGATGATGCTTTAGTTGCGTTTTGTAACGTTATGGAGGGAATGGGTGTTAAGATTTGCCCGCAAATACCATATCATAAAAGAACTGAAGAATAATGCATTATGTTTAAGAGTTAAATGTCGGTCAGTATTAGTGAG
>SCLG01000244.1:250740-272170 GCA_004367875.1 Oikopleura albicans
GGTTTTTTTTTCAAAGAAAACCAGCCGTTTCGGGGACGAGGACTGTAGTCAAAAAAGTGAAAAAAAAATAATAGTTAAAAAAAAGTGGAAAAAAAAGTCAAAAATAATAGTCAAAAAAACTGAAAAAATAATCGTTACAAAAAAGTGAAAAACTATAAGTCAAAAAAAAAGTCAAAAAATAATGGTCAAAAAAGTGAAAAGATAATAGTCAGAAAAAAAGACAAAAAAAAACAATATTGTACTCTATCGAATTCCACGGACCAAATTGCGGCATGGCGATTCGCCACCGTCTACTAGCCGTAGCGTAAAATAATGAAAATAAAAATTAATAATTACGAATCGGAATGCGCTAACGGCGCACATTTTACGATCATTTCTGACATGATGCGGAGTCTTCCTTCCGGTCGCCGTTACGTTACAATTACATTGTGTTAACATATTATATCATATAATTTATATGACTGTTGCTTTATTTTACACCATTTAATTTTTTCTATTTCCGACAGTCAAATAAAAATCATGAAATAAAAACATTAACAGCACGCTAATAGTCGCATTATTTGGGGCAATTATTTCGACACATTGATTGGAGGCACACGGTTGCTTAATTGGATGTCGAAAATTATTTTCGACAAACAATTATTAGTTTTCGACGTTTGAATTTGTCTGGATAAAAAGCTAGTTACAGGATGCGCTAAGTAACGGTAGGTTCCGTGTTTTCCGAAATGAACCCTTATTTGGTGCTGTGAGCCTGTGACTCTTTATTACGGACGAGGTGCGCCTAGACGGCATATTGATTATAATAACTCCCCTTGTCGCAGTGGGCCTGCGCAGTTATCGAGCAAGTTGTTCCGCTCCTGTAGTTATCGGACAAGGTTTTTGCCCAAATTTCACTTTTCGCCTACGCTCTGCCCAGTTATCAGGTAGCCCAGGGCTCGGCATAATTCAAAATAAAAACGAGCTGTGCTGAACTGTGCTCTCGAGCTCAAAATTAAAAACGAGCTGTCCTCTGCTGGCCTGTTGAGCTGGGAAGACCAGCTGGCTGTTGCCGAGCCCTGAAGTAGCCCCCGTAATTATTACACCTACGCTTTGAGCAGCTATCTGGCACCCTGTGTAGTTCTTTTACGTACGCACTGCGAAGTTATCTGGCCGGCAATTCTCAAAATAATAATTTTTTTGGACTCTTTTTTTTCTAGAAATTCTAGAATAGAAATGGGATTCACTTGAAAATATTTTTTATACAAGTCAAAAAATATTCGCTTTCCAGTAAATACTTTTTATGACGTTCCTTCATTTTTTCCCTAACGGGTACCCGCGGGTTAAATGCCGCCACTTTTTTGTGTGACGTGTCTTTAGAGTCGTGAGTATGGTGATCAGGTATTGGATAGCTAGGCTTTTGTTTGCAATAAAACGTCATAAGTTTTTATTGGGTTTTAACAAAAAAATTACATGGCGCCAGACACATTAACTTCTCCAAAAGGCTGATATCTTTTTGTTTTTGTTCATACATATGTTTTTTCCCAAAAGGAATGTGGAAAATATGGTCAAAGGAGCTTCCGCGAAAAAGACAGACGGATATTGCTATAACTTTCAGAAAAAATAAATAAAATCTATTGTGTGTCCCGTTTGCAACGAATATTAATAGTATCAGACAGTCCTGTGAGTTTCACTTTTTTTCTTTCAACCTAATTTCATCAGTTTAACCTTCAAATACAAATTTAAAGAAGTTCCGTGAACACAGATGCGGAAGATTGTCCGCATCATCACTCTTTGTGTTTGTACCTACGTAATTTTTCACTATAAGCAAATAGATGGTCTTGAATCGAATGAGCATACTCCCGAAAGCTTTCCCACCCTTGGATACTTTTTGGTCGATTTGACCACAAAAACACAAATTCACAAACGGTTAACTGGGTGACGTACGGGCTTCATTTTTTTTGCATGCTAGTGGGCCGTTGACTACTAAACAGTTTTTTAAAAATATGACAGCAAAAAAATGTGCGTGAAAACTATTAATTTCAAATAACTTCTTTGTTTGAGGTTTCCTAGCTCCAATAAATGAATAATTAATATTCATTACGGAAATAAAATTTTTATTTTTATTTGCTCTCCGACTTTGTAATCGGTTCTTCTATGCTAGTTTTCACTGCCGTTACATTCAATAAAACAAAACATCCAAAATAACGTGTTTTATATGCCAATGCGGACAATCTTCCGCAATATGTGTTTGAAGGTTAACTCTCAGGGGGAAAGACTTTTTGATACTCGTAGGGGGACATTGTGTGCACGTATGCACCCACTTAAAAATTCACAATAATTTGCAATAATTCTGGTAAAACTGGTAAAACCAAGTGGTAGAGCTCCTCAAACAACGTCGATCTGACTATTAAGAAACTGATTTTGGCCACAAGGCCCCTTAGAGAGCTGTTTAAAATATCCAACCTACGCAAAAAATACCGCCAATAGAATTTTCTCGAAAAGTTGAAGGGGGGTCAGCAATACCAATTCTGCCCTACGGGACCTCCTTATGCCTCAAATCCAGGAAAGACCAAGTTGTGTGCATATATGCACACACTTCCCCCTGCGAGATAAAATCGCCACTTGATGATTTTTAACAAGTCATTGAGTCGAAAGACTTCCTTGAAAACCGCTTTTACAGAATTTTGGAATACAGTTATGTAACGCATGACGCGTCATGACGTAACGACCCATATAAGCAGCTGAAATTGGCAGTTACCCATACATGATTCAAATCAAAATTTGTGATCGCCAAGTCCTGTTAAAAACACCATTTGGCGACCATTTGGTCGCGAAATGTTGGTCAAAATTAGTGTTGGTCGTCAAATGGTGTTTTAGACAGGACTCGACCAACAGACAGTCACTCGGGGACCAATTTTGTGGTCACCAAAACAACCAAAAATACAAGTTTTTTTAGCGACCAGAAGGGTCGCCAAACCAGCTTGGAGAGAAGTAATCCCTCTCCACTTTAGCCTTTTCTCCAAATCAGACTTTTTCCACGTTCGCCCGTTTCTTGAGGCGGATCACCGTTCAAAGCAACGTTACTACACGGTCACCGTAATGAAAGCTGGTTTGGCGACCCTTTTGGTCGCTGAAAAANAACACTAACTTTGACCAACATTTCGCGACCAAATGGTCGCCAAATGGTGTTTTTAACAGGACTTGGCGACCTATTTCTTATCTCCAAAACTACGCAAATACAAGCTTTTTGGCGACACCAAATGATCGCGAAAATACCTCACTCCAACGGTCTGAGTTCCCATTTTTCTAGTCTACACCTACTTTACCAACTTATTTTTCACTTTTTTTTATAAGATATAAAATATTTTACCATTTCGAGACATATATCGAGTAGATTGTATCTTACTTTTATGCATATCAAAATAACCAAAATGTTAAATGATTAGAATAATATTCAAAAAAATATAATGTCCGTAGGTACAACATTAAAAATAACTAATCAGTATTTACACAACATACGATTTCGCATAAAACCGACTACGTCTTTGTTTGAAGTACCAAAATCTTACCCATAAGACAATTTTTTTTTTAGTTTATGCACAGCACGAGCAAATTTTAAAAAAAAATAAAACTTGTATTTTGTAAACGTTGCAGTTCGAATTAATTGGTGTTTCAAATGGGTAGTGCGTGGGCGTAAGAGCCGACGTAAAAATGAAACAATTTGGCCAAACTTATATTCAAGGTTCACATTTACATTCCAATTGATTATGTCTAAAGTAAAATAAGAAAAGTGTATCATGATATACACCCCCTAACCAGTAATCTTAACAAAATTGGGTTATATAAACACTGATTGGACTAAAACGTATCACGATTTATAATTATCTTACCAAATGCCCTATCCAACACTCTTAGTGAAATTCAATACTCAATTATCAGCGAAACTGTTGTTAACTCATAGGGGGAAGTGCGTGTGAAAAGACATGCAACTGGGTTTTTTCGTCGATTTAAGGCCTATGGAGGCCCCATAGGGCAAAACGGGTATTGGTGACTCCCCTAAACTTTTCCAGAAAAATTGATTGACCGTGTTATTTTTTGTGTAGGTTGGAGATTTCAAACAGCTCTGTAGGGAGCCCTGGTGGCCCAAACCATTTTCTGAATAGTCAGATCGACGAAGTTTGACGAGCTCTACAACTTGGCTTTACCAGTTTTTTTAATTATTGCGAATTATTGTGAATTTTAANTATCCAACACTCTTAGTGAAATTCAATACTCAATTATCAGCGAAACTGTTGTTAACTCATAGGGGGAAGTGCGTGTAAATAGACACGCAACTGGGTTTTTTCGTCGATTTAAGGCCTATGGAGGCCCCGTAGGGCAAAACGGCTATTGGTGACTCCCCTAAACTTTTCTAGAAAAATTGATTGACGGTGTTATTTTCTGTGTAGGTTGGAGATTTCAAACAGCTCTGTAGGGAGCCCTGGTGGCCCAAACCATTTTCTGAATAGTCAGATCGACGTAGTTTGACGAGCTCTACAACTTGGCTTTACCAGTTTTTTTAATTATTGCGAATTATTGTGAATTTTAAATGCGTGTTTATTTACACGCATTTCCCCCTACGGGTTCCCAAAAACTTCTTCCCCCTGAGAGTTAAAATAACTGGTTAGGTGGTGTATGATACAACCGAAATTTTAATTTCTTGTTGCCGTATTTAAAACCGTCCTATTTATCGTGTAGTCGAGTACACTTTTGTGACATTCGTACCTTCAACGATAAACATATGTTTTCGCACAATAACAATATTAAAAAGTTTCTGTATTTGTCCTTTCAACTTCGTGGTCATTATTTATAAAAAAGTTACATGAAGTGAAAAAAAATGCATTAAATTTTTCTGGTTATTTCATGTCAAAGGCAGATGTTTGCACGAAGTAACAATAATTCATACACATGAAAATGAGGAACAGACAACTTACGAATGTAAGGTTTTTCATTAATATTGGGCATTAATATGGGGCTATCATGTACATTTTTATCTATTTTTCTTCCAAGTAAGCAAAAATCCGAAAAACCATTTGACGCAAAATGAAAAAGTGGATTGTAGGTTGGTATTAAAGTTTTTTCTCAAGTTCACGCCATTTGGAGATAAATGGGTTCAAACCCAAAAAAAACGCTACTTTTGGACATGTCAAAAACTTGCCTTTTATGATTTAATTACATAAACGTTGAATAGGCTAACCAATTGTGAAGCCGTTTAAGCTTTAAAAACAACTTTTAAAAATATTTTTTTCCACGAGGTGGGTTTGGGAGAGATATTTTCTCGGAAATATTTTTTTTTGTTTATAAACTGGTCTTTCTCAAATTAAATTTCGAAAGTCATTTTTCATACAATATTTTTTTTCTAAAAATTTCAATTAAAACATTTCATGTTGACTTTTTTTTGAACACGTTTTATTTCAAAACTGCATAATGCGTAATTTTGTAATTTACGAAAGTGTTAATTCGCAAAATCATAAAGTAGGTAATACTTTCTATTCTGTCTATTGAGTGAGTGAACTTGTATTTTAGACTGCAACAAGTACTGTACATTATGATAAAAAGATAATCAGACTTACGGAAAAAGAATTTATACAGTATTTGTATTTTTGCTAGTGTTGACCAAAACAGCAGAAAAAAAATGGTTTTTGATTATTTCTACAATTTAACATGGGCGGAGAACAAAACCACAGAATAATGTCTAGTAAAATGTAACGAAAATCGCATTGTTATACGTTATCAAATGGGATTGCTTTTGATATTTTAACTTATAATAATGCACCCATCAGGCGTTCTAATTTACAAACGCGTTTTAGAACGTGGCACAGTGCTCCTTGACACTCATATCAGATTTCCCCTTCCAAAATGAGAATTTTGAAAATTTTAAAAGGGGATTCCGGGTAAGTTTGACACGGCGGTTTTTTTTGACCCGGTTACATTTTTCGATTTGCTGTTTTTCCGGTATATCCGGTATATCCGGTATTTCCGGTATTCCCGGTCATTTCCGGTCCGTAGAGAAAAATGAAAACCGGAAAAACCGGAAATCGAAAAATGTAACCGGGTCAAAAAAACCGCCGTGTCAAACTTGCCCGGAAAATCCTTTTTAAAATTTTAAAAATTCTCATTCTGAAAGGGCAAATCTAATATGAGTGTCCAGGAGCACTGTGCGTGGGCTCAATCGCTCAGCGATTTTTTGCGCCGAAGTTCAGGATGTTTGTTCAACAGCTTTTGTTAGCTGAAAAAATAATAAAATAACCCCCTGAGCAGTTATCGGGCAGGTCTCTCATTGAATAATGACAATTTGGTATTACGCAATTCCCCGTTCGTGCCGTTATCGGGCACTCTGCACATTGCTTTAGAATATGACAAAATTTCCCGCTTTTGCTGTTATGGGGCACCCTTTGCAGTTATCGGGCAGATTTTTCTGCATCTTCTTATTCTAATCGGCCTTCGCCCTACGGAGTTATCGGACAAGTTTTTTTTTGTGTCGCGAAACCCGCCCGATAAATGCGCCGGGGGTTATTTGGCTTTAATAAAATTCTCCCGAAAATATGAATTACAGTCACTGATCCCAAAGCGTTACGATTTGTCGCTCAAAGAAGCGTAACGTTTTTGGGTCATGAAACCATTTCGTGACCCTTTAGGCCCACTTTTAACCCTTAAAAATAGTTTTTGGTGATTTCTTCATTTAACAGTCATGCGCATATTGGGTAGCTAGCTCCCCATTTTCACTTTATTTCTTAATAAACAGAGAACGGCTTGTGATAATAAAAAACGGACAACGGAGTTGAAATCAAACAAAAATTTTACGTTTTTATATGGGAGAAAAATATTTTTTAGAAAATTGTTTTTACGTTGGGGTCCGTGGAGGCCGAGGGTTAAGGTTGAAAATCACCACAGAGTCAAGAGATACCGCTATTTTTATCAATATATCAGGCACCCTGCGCAGTTATCAGGCACCCTACGAAATTTTACAATTTAGTCGCATTTTATTTTTTTCGCAAAAAAACAAAACCATTTTTCACCTACTTGTAGTAGACGAAATTAAAAACAAAATACACCAAGAGACTTGTAAATTCGAGAAGAATTTTTGGGGAAAAACAGATGGAAAAACCGCTGATTTTACGAATAATCGTAATTTTGACTCTTCAAATATTTAGAGAAAATATCGAAGCAAGCGACATGGATACCAATCATGGCACGTACAGTCGCGACAAAAATTATGATTACCGCAACTCCCCCCATCGAGAAACGAATTTACCACACACAATGGATCGAAATGGACGCAGATCGACGTATTACTACACTCAAAAGGGTGAGTCAGGTAGTACTCCCAATAACGTAAATGGAAACCAAAAAAAACATGGATTAAAATACAATTTTAATTGTAAATCAAATGGTAATGGATTTTCGCATGGTGGACTTTCCTTGGCATTGCGGGACGGTTTTAACTGTCCCTCGCATCGTACACTCCCTAATGGAATATCGAGACAGTGGATAAATGGTAGGGACAGTTTTAACCGTCCCGTTGTGGCTGGATATTCGACCGGTACCAGGACCGGTGCACAGCATGGATCGCCTAACGGTTTTAACCGTAAAAATATTCCGAAATCGTCCCGTACAAATAGTACAATACAGACGGAATCCCATGGAAAAATTTCTAATACAAAAACTCAACCAACATTAATGAACCGCTCTGACTGCACCGGTCGTGGGAAAAAAATGACTTACGCGGAATGCCTGAAAAACACGGCACCTTCCGTGGTGAGCTATCAGGGTCTGAATAATAAATATAAAATTTCAGACAATGACCATACCCCCCCGCAACGCATGCAGCGTGCCCATACGCCGTTATATGGTTCACCGTTAGCCAGTCAATCCCATCCAATGGGGGACAATGTTGATTTGACTGGCTGCAACCAGGTGCCACATGGTCAAATGGATGAATGGAATGATCATCAGCGACGTCGCAGTCGAAGTCCGTGCCATCGTAACCGTAGTCCTAGCCGGAATAAC
Organism: Oikopleura albicans; assembly: GCA_004367875.1. Classification (NCBI taxonomy): domain Eukaryota; kingdom Metazoa; phylum Chordata; class Appendicularia; order Copelata; family Oikopleuridae; genus Oikopleura; species Oikopleura albicans. Next base: position 258,769 of record SCLG01000244.1, read on the forward strand.
CGCCGTCGTAGTCCTGACGTCGACAATGGTACGTTTGGTAAAAAAAATGGTTTTAACCATATAAATGAGGAAAAAACTGTCACTATTCCTCCCATCCCTCTCCGTGATATCCCGTGTAATAAACCAAAAACACAAAATAGCTCGAACATTTCCAATAAAAAAAGACTCACAGTGAGCCTTAATCACCCAACAATAGCCAGTTCATGTCTAAAAAAGAAAATAGTCGGACAAAACAAATTACGCCAATCACAAAATATTCCTTTAGACTCTATCATCGTGGACGATCGGAGGACAAAGTATAGTAACAGGCGCCGCAATCGAAGTCGGGATCGAACAAGGCGTTACAGCCCAAAAACGATGAGTTATCGAAACAATCGTGGCCGCAATATGGAACGCAACACCCACTATCACAAAGACAAACGGGAAAGCCGGGTGTCGCCAGCTGGCGGCAACTACTACCCAAAGATTCAATGGAAAAAATGTGATGGTGCGACGAACTACATCATCTCTGATGGTGAAAATGGCCCTACACCTGATATTACCGTTGGCAACTCTCACCACACGACGTTCCGGTTCTATAATTGCAACAAATACAATGAAACGGAAATTGTCCGCGACGTTGCTGACATCGGCCTTGACGACGACTGTTTCACGCTCACCAAATCCAGCAACGGAAAGACCATCAAATACATCAACTTCCGGCGCGCTTGGGAGTATGCCTATTTCGCGTTCCGCAAAGGCTTCAGAGCGCATGAAGATGACCATATCGCGATATTCGGGCTCAGCAACATACTCACCATGCAATTTCCGATGAACAAGGATGGTGACTTCGTGGCAAACCTAATCTCGCCGGAAAAGATGACACAGTGGTACGAGGAGATGGTGGTTGAGCATCATCGGATCACAGAACTAGGTGACCGTAAACTCTGGCTGGATCACCAATTGAACCCGAACATCAACGCAAAACGGTGGCTTGGGAGTGGGGTCATTGAGGTTCCTTACCTAACCATTTTCCACAAGCTGACGACAAAACCGTGGCATTTCCCTGGTGACAATGTAGCTGACATTTGGTTCGACACCTGTATGGCGTACTGCAATGGCTATCGAAAATGCAACGAAAACACCAAACTCAGTGTAAGGATACGATCGGCCAAAGATGAAAAAAACTACACCATGACGGACGAAGCATGGAACGAGGCCTACAAAAAGCTGAAGGGTGGACCAGACCAGGTCAAAAACGATGGTGTCAAAGTTTCAGACAAGGACTTCCACATCAAAAACAACAGGCTGGTAAAAGTAGGTCAAACTCGGCCAGTGAGTCCAGCCATTGCGGAACACGTCGACGACAAAATAAAAGTGGTCTGCGACAGACTGTCGCTACGCAAGGCAGGTGATATGATGAACGGCTATCGGGATGGCATCATTGGCAACAGCTCAGCAATCACGGAGCTCAACGACAGAGTATGTAGTAGCGTTACGGCAGCTGACATCCGGCATGCAATTACAGCAAAAGCCCATGTCGAATCTATGCAACTCATACAGGAGATCCGACAAAAACAAATTGAAATCATCAAGGCTGTCAATGAAACGTCCAATACCGCAATTCCTGAACCGACTGCCATTGAGGACTCCGCCATCACCTCGCTTTTCAAAGAGCGTAAACATGTTGTTGACCTGGAAGACCCGTCCGTCAAGCTGGTTGTAACATCCACCATCGCACAACCGACCATAACTGGATATGTTGAACCAATCATGAAATGGAGTGACCAGTTTGGCTCCAACATGATCGAGGGTGGTGCGTCTGACGATATCGTTGAACCTATGGATGGTGTTGAATCCAATATCAAACTGCACAAAAAACGCTCCCATAGTGCCGTCTCTACATCATCCACCTCCGTCGAGAACAGTGAGAAAAAACCCGCCCAACCACGACCCGTTGATATTGAGATACCGCCGCTAACGCCAATCTCACCGTATGGACCGCCTGTATTCTCGCCAACGGAACACGGCCAACGATTTGTATATCCTCCGGTGCAAAAACAACAAGTTGCTCCGTCGTTGCTCAGTACACCGGTGTCTCAACGCCCGCAACACAACTGGCCACAACATCACAATTACACCCCACTACAACAACATGGCATACACCACCAACATGGACAGCATCTGCACATGCACCAACAGCACCACCAACCATACTTCCAATTCCGGCCGCCTTACACGCCACATCTAACACCCGGTGGCTTCATCATGGGGCCGCAAATGTCGATGCCGTTCGGTCAACCACTGTTTGGTCAACCACAAAGTAACCAACCACAATTCAAAGAGTCAGGTGGTCCAACCCAACAGACAACCACTAGTGAAGTTGGAGGTGTCGTCAATAATGCCGGAGATGGCGGTCAAGCCATGCCCAAAGGTGAAACTGTCACCACCAACCCTGGTGCCCAAACCAACACATCCATGACCAACAAGACTGACCCAAGTACCCACGAGACCGGTCGCAACGACACAAGCAGCCTGAAATACAGCGTCATCGACGAGATGGAAATGGATCCAGATACCAGCTGCACGAGCCACAATAAAACAGCAACGACTACGTATGAGTCGTGTAACTCGGACAAGGAACCAGAAAAGGACGAATGTCCTACCAACTCGTCGATGGTGTCGCATGGGAAACAGGCTAAGGTGGTGATGCCGGCGGCTGAATCACCGGTGCTGTCCAAAATTCCGGTTGCAGCAAAAAACAATGCGCCCAAGGACACTGATCATGTAACAAAGCGGACCCAAGAGAAAAAACGGACAAATAGTGTTGGTGATGTAGGCAACAGAAGTGAGGTCACAATCATCAAAACTGGCAAAAAATCCAGCACCGGCCGCTCGTCGCGCACAAAGTCAGAATCTCAGTCCAAAAAGTCCGTTACTCGAAAAGATCAGCCGGCAAAACCAGACTATGGTGACGCCACATATATATACAATGGCACCTGGATTGAAGACGGCACCACAGTCGCCAAGGCCAAAGACAAGACATTAGCAAGTCTTGCGACGATGTTGAAAACCACGAGATTCCAACAACAACTGGAGCAATGGCGGTACATTTGTGTTACACATGGGGTCGAACTAGCAGCGGTGCTCCGAGGGCGCTTAAATGATGTCACCAACACAAACAAGGTGAATGCTCTGAGGCAACAGGCGAAGGCGGTGGAAAGGTTCACGAAGATCTGTGCGGACCCCAACTGGATTTTCGAGGCCAAAGCGGAAAACATGGATATTATCTTACCACGCATATTTGGAACCGAAATGTTCGAATTGGCGCACAATATGGTGAAGACAATCAACAGAGATGGCACTAACACGGTCAAACGACACACAGTCGAGAACATGTGGGATACGATTGTGGCGGTCAAAAACAGTGGTGAAGCAATCCGAACAAAAAAGGAACTACAAAAAATAAGGTCAGCCAACCACACTGGTAGTCCAGACTGGTATCCCAAACCCCTAAACTGCGACATGAACTGTTATCTGGTCGGTTTTGACTCCATGACATGGTCTGAAAATCTAATCAATAAACTCCATGTATACAGTACCTGTAATATGACCAACTACAGCCCCAAGTTAAACATCACCATAGAAACCGTACCATTAGAAAAAACTCGGACTGGTAATGTTAACGTCGCTTGTTTAGTAACCAAAGAGGATAGGCAAATTGGTAGACGTCACAACTCCAGCCTTCAGGACATGAGCATGCCAATCTGTGATAGTGAAAACATAATGTCGTTTTTTGACTTGGGATGGAATACAGCCCCCATGGACACTGTAGTGACATCTGAAGGTCAAATCATGAAGTCGTGTGACACTCTTAACATCACAAACTCTATTGTCAACCTCAGTGTGAGTGACCTTCAGAGGTCACTACAGGACAAGGGGTGGTATCGTGTTAAACTGGGATCAAAATGGCTCATGACATCTGTAATAAATGATAAAAAAATATTGATACTACTTGACAGCCTGGCCAGCTCGGAGTTAGTTACTTCGCATTCAAAATTTTCCACGGTCAAAAAGATCAATGAACCTCCGGCGTTTGATGCAACCACCAGCACATATACAACGAATAAGAGTCAACAAACCTTTTCGAAAAACCCACACTGCCTATCCAACTGCAGTGCTCTTATTAAAATACCTAAGGAGTTTCAAAAGTCTTACTTTCGTGAACTGGCCGCTGGTCAATTTGACTCAGTTGTGGACGGTGTATTCACTGAGGAACCTGATTTACCAACCCCATCCTCTGAATCTGGCTCAGTGGGAGTTAAATATGTACCGTTTAAAATTGTAAATATAAACTTTCGGGATGCCACATCAGACTCACTGTTGGCCTTGACTACTGAACACCCTGAAGCCATGGTTTACTGCCTAAATGAAATCAACTTCCAGGTCAAATACAAAAAAAAACTGACCCCCAGTGGATATACCGTCTTCACGGGTCAAACTTGTACTGAGGGCAAAACCTACGCGGCCGTCATGGTCAATGACGCAATCGCCCCATACTGTACCGTGACCTACTCGAGGGGTTGTTTTTGCGGAATTCAGTACAAAAATGATGCTAACAATGTTATTCTGAACATTGGGTCAATATATCGCGCACACAAGGGTGAAAAGCTAAAACGCCTGAAGATATCTCAAGAAGTGTTCTTCAAAAACCTGACAGAAATGACTGGTATTTTTTCGGGCGCACCCTCGGTAATAGCAGGTGACTTCAATGTTCCATTTGATGGTAAAAAAACGCCAGCACGAAGGGAAATTGAAGGGATCCTTAGCAACTATGAAAATCGCGTCCGCAAATCAACTTTCCGCCGTAAGCTGAAGGGTGTCTTTCAATACACATCTTTAGTAATAAGGAGCTGGCACCTGAGTCCCGCTGTGAAAAATACCAGTCATTGCTTAACAAAATGGTGAACTTGGCGGAACCTGAAAAACAAAAAACTCGGAAAAACCAAATAGTAAAACCCGTTATGTCCGATTCCACAATAGTTATAAAGAACTATCTGAATCAATTACGTGAGGTCCAAAAGGACAACCGCTCGAGTAGGTCACTTCACCAATGCATAGTTGAGGTCAGGGACGTGTTTCGCAAGAGTTGTGTATATGACCGCGAAAACTACTTCCTGAATGTCCAACAGCGGCCCGACACATTGTCTATTAATGAATTTTGGAAAATAAACAACAAAATTAACAAAGGCACATCTGTTGCTGATAAATGTCCCTTCTCCGCCGCGGACATGTCGGACTACTTTCATGAACTCGAATGGAAAGGTCAGCCACCAGGTCTTGAATTTAAATTTGACCCTGACCTCGAATATGTCAAACATCCAAAACTTGAGGGCCTAGCGCTATTTAGGTTTAACAAAGTTGACTGGGAGGGTGCTGACAAAGGCATCTCTGTCGAGAAGGCCTTTAATACCCTCAAAAGCGAAACACGTGATCGAAATGGGCTAAACAGGCACTTTTTAGAAAACTTTTCGGAGGAGTACAAAGCGGTCCTGGTCGACATGGTCAACTCGAGTCTTCTCTCAGGTACATACTTAAAAGAATGGAAAACTGCGAGGGTCGTCCCAGTACCAAAAAAAGGTCAACCATCAATAAAAAAAAACTGGAGACCTGTTTCCATATCCGATCTAGCCGGATCTTTGGTTGAAAAAATGGCTTCTGCCCAATTCAGTGCCTATCTCGAAAAAACCATGCTGATCTGGGACGGTCAGCATGGATTTAGAAGCTCCCACTCGTGTTCGACCGCCACCAACGAACTTTTGACAACGTTAAAGGATCTGTCGGGTGAACACTGTATCGTGGTGGCGGTCGACGCCCGCAACGCGTTCGGGTCGCCCACGCATGAGAAACTGCTAAAACTGCTTGGGTCCGTGTGCGACTCGAACGCGTTGCGGTGGTTCGCGAGTTTCTTCAGTGGCCGCCAGTTTTTCGTTGAGGTCAACGGCGAGCGCTCAGATGTTAAAAAACTACCCCCGAACTCTGTAATACAGGGTTCGGGGGTCGGTCCAGTCCTCTTCTCCCTGATATATAATGATGTTTTAGAGGAAACGCAAGCGGAGCCGAATGTGTGTGCGACTGGCTATGCCGATGATCTCGTCATGATCTTACATGGTCGCGACGGCAGGAAGGTTGAACTCGAAGCTGAAAGAGTCGGAAACCTCGTTGCGCACAGGATGGAAAAATACTGCGACGTCCACATCGCACCAGAAAAGACAATCATCATGAGAACAGGTAAAAAGTTTAAAAACCCCAAACCAGTCAAGATCGCAGGGCATGAGGCTAAAGAAAGTGACCAACTAACATATCTGGGCATAAAAATTGACAGTAGAGGTACCATTGTCCCCCAACTTAACTACTTAACTGGTCAGTTTGTATCGGCCAGCATCGCAGCTGAGAGATCTGTGTTAGCTGGGACCCCCCGCAACGCATGTCTGTATCTTGATAGTATGGCGTCTGGCTCTTTCGCACACGGCATGGATACACATGGCATACTGGAGACTAAATGGTATTCCAAGTTTGAGAAACTTCGCCTGCAGGGTTTCAAAAACATACTGAAGCTGAATAAATATCAAATTGGAAGGTACATCAGTCAGCATGATCTCCTGATAAGAGCTGGCAAAAGACGATCTTTGATGAACTCACACAAATTCGGCCTTGTGAATAGATTAAATGAAATCTGGAGGACGGGGTTACCGCGCAACATGTTCAAAAGGTTAATACCATGTGTCACAACAACGGAAGGTATGAAACCAATTCGTCCAGAAAAATCGGCGGCTGAAATGTGTAGTTTGGCACCTGGTGAATACTGGACAGACCGCAAAGACTTTGCATTTCTGACAAAATCGGCGAAACATGTACCCATGCTAATGTGGCCAGAGAACATGACGAAGACGGAAAGACTGAAAAAAAGGAAAGATCAGACATGGCCGTTTTGCGTTATAGACCTATTTAACAGCTTACCAACTGAATTAAGACTTTCGTTTGGCACAAAATACTTCAAAGCCCAAGCCAAGGACTTTTTTGACTCACTTTGCCAACATTCACCTGCTCACGGTGATGAAGGTGGCTGTCATAATTGTGATAAAAAGTTCTCAGAAATAACCATGAACGATATGGTCTCCATCACTATCAACAGTTTCGTGATAAAAAATGACAAAACAGTTTTTAAATTCGAATCATCACGTGAACAGACTGAAATATGGAACGTAATATGGTACTCAAACGAATACCGAAAATGTCACGCACCTGGTGAAATTCCAGAAGAATTGCTCCTGAAGGTCGGTTGTGCCTGACAACCAAAAGTCGCGGGACTCGCGGCCGTCGCGGTCGGCAGTGGTCCCGGATGCGGCATACTTGTGTGTCGTACCCGCGGGTCACGTAACAAATGTCGGCCGCGCTGGCCGCCAGTCCCGCGACTTAACAATAAGTTAGTCCTTATCGGCTCACTTATATATCTGACTAACGAAACAAACGGGAATAAAAAAATGTCTGAAACGTGTCATAACCATGGTTTTTCCCTAGTGATATTGTCCGAAGATGACCGCAAGAACATCAAATCCACCTTTCACACATACAAAGTACATGGTGTATACAACGTCAAAGAAAGATCATTTGAACGGTTTACGATAACTGAATGGGCACAATTCTTAAAACAAAAAGAAAGTGAAATTCAAGTTATATACCCCATGGACTATCTTAGTGGAGAGGAATACCGAAATGTTATGATGAGAGATGGTCGAGCTCGTGTCACCCGTGACAATGACAAATTCATGTTCATTGAGATACAATGTGGCCATAGAATGTGTGGAGCAAGCAGCTGGCCAATCGACACGCCTGCATGGTTTTTTCGATACTGTACATGTAATGGCTGTCTACTAAAGTCAGAAGATGTCCCGAGCAGCCAGCAGGCGCTAGAGTCGGCGATATTTGAAGCTCTAAAAATCGGCAAGACAATGAGGACCATGCGTGAACCCAACACATTTAACAATCCACAGCGCCTGTGTATGGTGGAGGTGGGATGTATTGATATCAAAATACGTAACAACTATCCCGACGTCTCTGACATCCGCTTAAAACAGATATCACGCCAAATAGCAGCGCGTGGCGGATGTTTTGAATACAATCCAGGCACAAAAGCCCTACTCACAAGGAGGGGCAAAATCATAATGGCTAGAGCAATAGTCGTATCCAGACTAATGGCGAAAGAACGCTATCTGATAGAGTTGACGCCGAAAGCGGATGACTTGAACACGGCGATGATCCAAGACTTAACCCCAGATGATGAAGTTGGAATCTGTAAAGAAAAAATGGTGGTTGATGATAACAAAAAAATCAAGGCCAAAAAACGTTTATTCGATGCAGACTTCACTGACTCTTGGTCAAGCCTACATAACAACTCTGGACTATGGCCGACTAATAAAAAAATATGTATGGATAACGGCGTATACCGACCAAATGATCTCGAGTTACCACCGCTACCATTTTCACCAACCAAAAGGGACGTTGAGTTGTATAAAGAGTGTCTAGACTCTGTTTCAAAAAATATTGGAGGAGCACGTTCTGTCATCAACATATGCTCGTACAATGACGATGGCATCATGAAAATACAGCTCGAGGAGTCCTTGTGTCTGGTGGAGGAAAGCGTTAGGAGATTAAAAAATGAAGCCGTCGGCAAAATCGTTGAAAGTGACGCGGCCAAAATATGCAGAACCGCTAGAGATGCCGGCACCTACCTTGACAGAACTTACAGTAAACTGTTTGACATCAGGAACAAAAATGATATAGGATGGTCAAATCGAGGCAAAAGATGCACATATTTCGAACAGGCCGACGAAATCATGGATGAACTGATGACGAAGGTGGCACAGTTCAGGGAAAAACAAAATAGCACCCTCAACAGACTTGCGGAAGATGCACGACGGCTTAGTGAGGAAATGTTTGAAGTTTCTAATATGCTGGAATACAAACCCGGTGCACATGGGGGTCGTGCGGTCACGTTGGGTGAGGTATTTGAAAAATTTAAAAAACCAAATGACACATCCGTCACCCTGGACACAATGAACAATACCGAGGATGGTATCATAAATGATGATGAATGGGACTTTTTCGATAAAACATGGTGCCCTAGTGGAGGGAACGAAACTGGTGAGCCCGACTTTGATACTCTGTCCATATATGACTCGGGCCAGTCCGGCGCCAGTGTTGACAATGACAACCGCTCGTGTCAAGGTGGCGACAACGACTCAAGTGGATCTGAGCGAAGCTTCATATTTGAATCGTCAGTGGCCGGAAAGGTTAGTAACATCCTATCCCATATGAACAGTATACGATATGGACCATTCCCAAATGTATCAAAAATGCCACATAAACGTGCCATGTCCTTTTGGAATAAAAAACCTAAAAAAATCGATACAATAATAACTCGTGCATACAATGGTGATGGCCCATACGTCGTCGGATGCAATTTTACAACAAAAAAAATGGTATTGAAATATGTCTCGAGTATAACCTTTTACACGATATTAAATTTGTGTAGTATGCTCAACCTGGGTGCCACCCTTTTTCAGTGGTTAACCACAGTCTCCATTATTTTTCATGCCACTATATTCTTGTACTATAATGCAACTTATCATAAACAAGCTGAAGCGAACACCACCCCGAACTCATGTCACATCGGCCGCGCCGTGTGGTGTACCATGTGGTGTGATCGGTGGGACATGAGTTACCACAGTAGAAAAAAGGTTTTTTGTCGTGCCCGCCTCCTCTGGTCCTGGACTGTGTCTAATGATGTTTATTACTCAAAACCACAAACAACAGATAAATTTGGTAAAACACTTGATAATAATGGGACAGTAGGTAAAACTTGTAAAATTAAAAATGGTAACTTAAAGGGTCACAGGCGATCAATTTTTTACAAAACAAATGCAAACAGTGATGATAGCTGTATTTCTCCACAATCACCTCCAGCCTACGGTGACATTTTGACGATCGGGCATTGGTCCTGTTCTAGAGATGTGGTTTTGAGAGACGTCTTGGTTAGGGCACTCATGGGACTGATAACCATTTGCTGTTACAAGAGTGGAAACATAAACACAACAAAAAAACATAGATATACACTATATCTAAAAAAAACAAAAACAACAAACACTCTAATAGTATGTGGGACACCGTGGTCCATGAGTTGCCCGTGCCTGGATAGTTTCAAAAAAAACTTACAGCCGGGTGGTATAGTTACCTGCCGCACACGGCTGAGGTGCGCACTGGGTGGTGATAAGTGTGCCGAGCTGAGTGCAAAACAGGCCGCTTGTCGACGCATGCATGTGATAGAGATTCATCAGGGTGATGGTAAAGAGGAACGTCATAATCAGGTTGATGACTCCGATTGCCTAAAAACAGTTTCAAGATTAGAAATAGGACAATGTGGCCTAGGGTTAACAGAATTAGTTCACGGTTCGGTGAATGGGGATGCACACGCCAAGAAACAAACCGTGATAACATCACATTCGGACTTTTTTCGCCTAACAACAAAAAAATCACGTGGTGGGGGCACACGCGGCCGGGACGGGCCTGGGAGAACCGGGGTCAATACATTGGCTCTGGTTTTTCAAAGGCTGGTTGGGGCCGGGTGGGCTGGCTATAAACTGTACCTGACATGTATTTATCAGATTATTTACAAAAAAAACAGAAAAATACTCGGGACATATTTTCCACATACCGCTATTATTGCTTCTGATGGGCGGAACAGGGATCTTTTCCGGACGTCCGCTCGCGGCTCGTCATTTTTCATCATTCGTTGTTGTTCAGACCGGGCTGACCGACGAGATTGTCCAATAGACGGTGACTTCAATAATTGGCCGAGCTGTATAGTCATAGCAGTCTGGATCAGAAGTGCTAAAACAAAATACCATTACATGCCGAGCCCTCAAAACACATCACTTTTCGCCAAAGAGTCATGCTATGACAAAAAAATTACATCTCTCGCAAAAAATATGAAAACTACAAAAAAAATCATTGTACCATATACATCAAATATTATGCTCTGGGATGTAGCAATACAAAAAACATTTTGTGAATATATTCACTCAGATTTTGCCCCTGAAAGATTATCGGTCGCGAGAATTGATAAGATGCCATTCAATTTTTCTATCATAAGCGACAAAAGCGAGCCGGGAAGAACTCGGCAATGTTATCTCGGTATGACACATTTAACTGCCAGAGATGAGAATGACGTTTTTAAACGATGTCTCGCCTCAAATAATCATAGGGTGTCCGCGTGTAAAAATACAAAAAACTATATAGAGGAACCATTGGTGTTACATGGAACATACACAACAAAAAAAAACAGTAACCAAGTCACACCAATGGCATTTTTTCATAATGCTGCACATGTTACCCTACCTAAACATAAAACCATAACCCAATCCAGCCCAAGGGGTTCATCGTTCAGCAGTATGGCCAACAATAGGATTGATACACCGACTAATCTACTTGGCTTCATTTCCTCTTTAATTGTAAAAAAATTACTACTTTTGCTCGTCGTAAATATTCTGGAAACCAGATCTGACTGTCAGGTCTGCGCGTTCTTCGTTCTTGTAGAATGGCAACATTTCTGCGTGAAGGTGGTTCGGATTCTAGAAATATTCAAATTTACAGATCCTGACAAGATCCTGGGTAAAACAGGATGTTTGGGACACGTATATGTTACCATATACGGCATGAGTCATGCTACAGTTTTGAAAAACTTCTCACTTTTCTATAAAAACTGTGCATAAGAATTTATTTATGCAAAACATTTGTTTTCATTTAATAAATTATTAAACAAGTAAAAAAAACTCTTTTTGCTCGTTATTCTCCAATTTCAACTAATACACTAATTCATATATCCAGTAATAATTATATTCGCTACAAGTTAGCGGAATTTAGCCATATACCATTTTGAGATTGAAGTTCTAATTATACTATAATCTATGAATGGCTTTAATGAATAGTGATACGAAAATTGTTTACCTTTTCTCTCTAAGATATGATACATATCAAAGTGTATTTATAATGTTTTTTAGTTCAATTAAACAATGAGTAATGTTATAGGATCTTAAAATTCCCCGCAGGTTCATAATAATAATTTGATATTGCGCAATTTCCGCTTGTTGTGTTATCAGGCAGGTCTGTCATTTTATAATGACAATTTGGTATCGCGAAATTCTCCGCTCGTCGTGTTATCAGGCAATTTTTTTTTGCAACTTTTTACCCGATTCCGCCTACGCCCTGCTGAGTTATCAGGCACCCTACGGAGTTATCAGGCGGTTTTTTGGTCGCGAAACCCGCCTGATAACTCCGCACCCGGTGTAGTTAACTTTCTACCGAATATTTTGGATCATGACGCAATTTTGTAACGCTTTGGGATCAGGGACTATAATCAATTCGCCGAAAGTTGGAAGTTTAAACTTTAATAAAACTTAGTGTACGTTAAAAACCTGGTAAGAAACTTTGTATAATGAATTTTGACGATAGTTTTTGCTCCCAATGACCGGTCGGAAAACCAAAATAATTAAGAGCACGCTTGTTTGGGAGCTACGCTTGTTTGGGTCCATCTGAAAGATTTTTTCCAACCACAAACTTTCTTGTCAAGACAAACCATTGATTGATTATTTATTCCATATCCTTCCTCAAACTTCAAAATCAGCAAATAAGAATTAAAGCAAAAAAAAAACGTACACCTTTTTATAAAGAAAGAGCGTACACAAAAATTCATAGTAAGCCAGGTTACTTTTGATAAAAGGCCCTACAGGCATTTTAACGGCGCAGCCGGATTTGGTCGAATGGAGAAAAGGTCGAAATGACATAAAGAGGCGAAACCTGAAAAATTCGAGTTCGAGGTTTTCAGTTTTCGACTTTTCTGGTTTTTTGCCTTTTCAGGTTTCGAGCATTTTAGGTTTTTGCTCTTTTATGCCATTTTCGACCTTTTCGTTTTCGACCTTTTCAGGGCTTCGACCTTTTCTGCATTCGACCAAATCCGGCTGCGCCATTTTAACTGTAATAAGCCGATAGGACTAGTTTACTCCCGTTTTTTGACATACAGTACAAAGGTACATGTAACTGAAACTTAAAATGCCAGGGCGCGTCTAATTATTCCAATAAGTCTATAAAACTAAAAACGATGAGCTGGTTTTTTTACACCAAATACTAACCAGTTATTTTTACAACGGTTTTTGCCGAAAAAGTGTTAAGGTAATTGAATTTTTAAAATAATTGCCGATTATTAATTCGGTACGGTTTCTAGCAATATAATTATATATGGCGATACGTTTCGGTCTAAAAAGTATTAAGATAATCCAATTATGTTAGGAGAACTGATGTAAGATAA
>SCLG01000245.1:0-17754 GCA_004367875.1 Oikopleura albicans
CACAAATTGGGATGCGTTTTATGATGAGTTTACAAGAAAGTTTTGTTGCACTAGGGTCATCGGAGTTTTATTTTGATAATATTTTGAAAGAAAGGGTCTCTAAAATAATGTTTGTAGCGAACAATTATATATTTTTCTCACGTGGTACGTAGGAATTAAGGTATTACCTTAAAGATCTTAAAGACCTTAAAGATCTTATAGATGAGTTTTTTCGCTTTGACCCTAAAACCAAGTGGTAATCTGTTCCGCTAGGCCACTAATCATGATACATTTGTGTAAACCATATCATAACACTTTTACATCCCAAAAACTGTTACGACATGGACCATGTCACATGGTTTATGTTTTCTATTTGGAGAGAATTTTGGGCCATTTTACCGTTCACTTGGCAAATAACTGTTATAACTGGTAGAATGGGGGCCCAAAGTTCACAAATTGAAATATTTTATATTAAACCCCGTGTTGATCACTTAGAACGAAAGAAAATTTGCTCCCAGGCGAAATTGAAAGTTTGCAATGACGAGTACGAAAAGTTGTTCGAACTTCTTGAAAGCAGTTCAATAAATGAGCGTATTGAGATTAATAAAAAGACAAAATACGAGGTTGGAATGATATTGCCCCCTAAACACATTTTGTGAAATATTGTCCACGCCAGAATTTAACATGTTTTTCATTAGCACCGACTGAATTGGTATCATATCTCTATGGCCGAACGGCTTATTGGTCTAAAAGGTAATCCGTCTCAGAAAAAAGGCTAAAGTGGAGAAAGGCTAGTCCGCCTACCAAATTTAGACGGATTCTCACTTGGACCATTTCGACATGATATCAATGCAGACCCTCCTCGATATATATGTTCGGACTCTGAACTTCATGGGTTTTATAAATGTACGTTCTAGGTTAACCAATGTCGAACCAATATCGCATCATGGAGAGAATCTTGTCAAAAGTCCGTTAAGAAATCCGAGGATGAACTTGAACAGCTAGACTTGGGCTTTGGCATAATTTAGGTTTACCGTACGGATTTTTTAACATGCAATTTTGCATTAAAACGTTCGCCTTTGTCGTTTCCCTCACAAATTATTTTATTTCACACTTTTCCGGTGCAAAATTTTACAACGTATTTTGCCCTTTGAATGAAGATGAAAAACATGCCGATTAGGGTTTTTATCGAAATATAAATCGGGCGAGTCAATCCCATATTGGAGCAAGTCGACACGTTTCTGAAAGAACAATCTACAAAGAAAGCATCAAAATGTAGTCTTTGCAACAACATGTACGATACCGAAAAGAGCACCAGATATTGTATAAAATGGGGATTCAATATTTATATTTCTATCATAAATGGGTATCTACGAAAAACTTGCGAAAAAATTGCAAGCGCGCATAGAGTCTAAAACCGTGCAACGGTTGATCATTTCCATTTTACGCGTAGGGCCCTATATGGGGGTATATTCTAAAAAATATTCAACAAATGAAATTAGATAAAGAATAAGAAGTATAAAAGACGTTTCCTCCGAAAAACCGCAGTGCCCGTTTCGACTTAGGTCTCAATCTCACTAGAATCCCCGATTTGTAGAAATGTGGACACTGTATTTGTTCAAGTTGTGCTACTGTAGTTTCAGGTACATGCATGCGCTGCGGGCAGCAGTTCAATATACACGACATTATGAAGATTTATGCATAAAAAATGCTTAACATGTCTCTCACAGTTCCATAATAAAGCTTCAATATTTGTTTGCTCAGAGTGACAATTATACCATGTTAAGTCAAAAACCGATGTTTTTTACACTTTTGGAAACTTTTTAATAAAATTGTTGTTTCTATTCAAGCGCTTATTTCAAAAAATAAACTATTTTTACCCGGTTCGGTGTACTCTCGTTTCTATTGGACCGTTTCCGAACGAGCCCGGAAGCGGACCAATCAGCGTCCAGGAAAATAAATCGTGGTGTTGACATAAAAAACGTATTTTCTCTAAGTTATCGAAATAGAATTAATGCACCTTTATTTTCTTTTTTTATTTAGAAAAATTGGTAATTTACTTGAGCGTCAAGTTCAGACGTCATTAACTCATTGAAAATTCAGAAATATTATTATTTTATAATGTTTTTATGTGCAAATGTGCAAAAAAATATATCCAGGAAGAAGAACCTGCGAGCTATACCGTTAGTGTTCTTTTTTTAAATATAGAATGATTGATGTCCTGAAATGACCAAACCGTTCTTTTTGTTTTTTTTTTTACCAAAATAAGAAATGGCAACATACAAGGACTTAAATGACTTAAAGGCCCCATACTACTGAAAATTACAGTATTATACAGTAGTTTACAGAGATCACAATTATTTCCGCGCAATCCTTCTGAACGAAAAATCAAAAATATTTTTTTTCAGTTGATAGAAACTTATTACTAATCTGTACTTACGGCGGTCAACAGCAAACACCATAAAACTCATCACGGCACTTAATGGCTGCAATTTCCGCGCTAAGGGCTTTGCACTAAATATTTCGGAGTAACAGTTCTTTTTAACCACCGAAACTTTTTCTTCGCCTACCGCAACATCAACTTAAAACAGAGGTCCGCTTGCGTTTTCAGAAAACTAAAATTATGTTTTATTGTATCACAATTTTTGTAGTTTTTCATTCAAAATTCAGAACCGAAGTCGTAAATAAAACCTTCAAAAATTCAAGAGCGAACCTCTGACTTGATCAATATAAAAATTGACTTTGTCGGATAGGGTGTTCACATGCCAATCGACACGGGCAAAAATGCTCTGTCCAATGTATATTTTTGCTTCACTGACAGACGTCTGAAGGTTAAGATCTCTAAAAAGCTGGAGGCTGAATCCATTGTCCAATTTGCCGTATGCCACTGTATTAGTTTTTATGTCGATCGCCTTTGCGCCAAACACATTGGCAGTCAACTCGATATTTTGTGCGTATCGGCATTCAAATTGAACGCTTTTTTGAGGTTAATATTTTTAGTTACCACGAGAAAACAAATGTAACGGATTTTATTTTTGGGCGAATCCTAAAATCATGGATTTCTGTATCGATTCATTTTTCGCTAGTTCTCTTGTACTATTGTTTGGGAGTACCGTACAATCAGGTACCTAAAATTAAAAATTTTCTGTGAATGAAGTTACAAATAATACTCAGGATATATTTTACACACTTCTACACTGTATTGTCACATTTAACTTAGAAATTTATAATTTAAAAACAGCTAAAAACTGAAAATTGTTAACCCCACACTAATCGTTCGTTCCTTTTCATCGAATACTTCCACTCCTTCCACAAAACCACTGGGACTACGCACAACCTTCATGGAATTAAAAAGCAGATTAAGAATTACATTGAATCTAATAAAATTGGTCTTTTGGGGCAATTTTTTTTTTGACGAAAACGTAATTCGGAGACTTTTTCGAAAAATGATTCTCCGAAAAATATTTTTTGGTAAATAGAAGAGACCACAAATTCAGTAAAATTTGGAAGGTGGTAAAATTTGTATACAGTCCATACTCTCAATACGGAGAAAATCTTCCAATACGGACGCTTTTTGTGAAAAATATCTCCAAAACAGTCGAAAATGGACAGTTTATGACAGTTTACCCCAATACGGACGCTGTTTTCGAGAATCAAACACGTCCGTATTGGAAGTTATGGATGTCAAATTAATATACAACATACGCTACAACAACTAACTCGCATATGAAAGCTATAACTTTTTTTAATATGACTATTTAAAAGAGAACTCACATGCCCGTTAACGAAAGAACGAAAAAACGAAAGAAGAAGAAATTTGTGAGGAAACGGGCGTTTTTGTTTTGAACTTAGTTAAACCTAACATGTTAATATATTGGCATGAAAAAAATGTGGCAAGTTGTGCCACATTTAGCGTGGACGAGTTAAATAAAACATTGACTTTTTAAACTCCTTCTTTATCTCAAAAGCAAATGAGAGATACGTGTGCTCTTGGTAACGAACGGTCTGTACATTCATATTGCATTCGCCCAATATACATGTCGATTTCCATCTACCGTCCGGTTCGTGAAAAACGGGCATTGAATCAGATTCCGGTGAAAAGGGCGCCACTTCCGACTCTTTTATTCCAAAAACAGCTGAGCTGAAGTCGAGTTCAATTTGATTGTGAAGACATATCAGATTATAGCATTCTTCATTATCTTTTTTGAGAACGCATTCGTTTAATGATGCATCAAACGTCCAACAATGTGACAAACACTCCAAATCATTATTGGTTTTTGGGACTTCTTCTTAATTACAATTTCATTCAAAACAAAATTTTAGTCACAGATTAAGCATATACTTATTTTTTAACTCGCAAGAAAAGACCGTTTCTAATAGGTAGCAACGACACTTTTTAGTGTGGCGACATGTGGAAGTTTTACTGGTGCTCATTTTAATAAAATTTTACTTTCACAAAACATTGTACCAGTCAAGCTTTCCATAACATACCCTTGAAAGCCATAACTCAAATTGACGCGAGTTTGACCGGAAGTGAAAAAAAAAACACGGTTATTCGAAAAAAAAGTTTTGGCAGAAAACGTTTTCTCTGAAATTTAACCGAAAAGCTGATTACTCCCAAAAACGTTTTTCGGTTCATTTCACAAATTTATTAAAATTTCTCTGAAACACTTTTGCATCGATAAATGTTTTTTTCTCAAAAACATAAAATTCCCCGAAAACAAATTATCTTCCAAAAACGCTTTCTGCCAATAACTTTTTGTTCCGAAAACGGTTTTATCCAAAAGACCGCAGTTTCACCCGAGTTTCAATGTCTACAATCTGTAAAAATATTTAAAATAAAATTCGCATCTTCTACCAAGTATTTGCCAAGGTATAGAGGGACTGTATTTATTACGAATAGTATTGAAAGAAAATTTACCTTTGTTTGGTGGACCAATTGATGGCAATATAGAATTATTTAGCTTTCTAATTCTGTTGTTTCTTTGTAAGCTTTGATTGGAGGCGCTACTGACGTGAAATTTGTTTGGTTTCGTGGTTGGGCGCGCAGTTGTTGGTGTTTCAGTAAACGTCTTTTTAAAGAAAAAATTAGACGTAGAGGTATGTAAGGAAGTTGATACATCGGTCGAGGTTTCAGCTGGAAAGTCAATTATAATTGGTAAGGTAAAAATTCTTTTCGTGCTTGATGAAGATTCAAGTGTCATCGGCTCCACTGTCATTGCTGTTTCGGTCGTTGTTGTTTCTAAATTCTTGCTACAATCGAATTCCCAAAAGAAAAAAAAGAGAAAATTGTTACTAACTGACCAACTACTTGGTAAGTGACCAATCAACGTGGCCTAGCTGGAATAAAGTTATCAGATACAAGTTTGGGGGAAAACGTTTCAAAATTAGCTATAAACAGCCTCGTAAACCGGCGCTTGTAAAAAAAGTACTCGAAAACATAATGCCTATAGTCTTCAATGACTTATTTTTACATCTCGCTGAAATCTTGCTCCGCTAAACTTACCTCAGCGCGCTTATTGGACGCTGGTTTAAATCGCGACCGCGGATTGGCTGCATAAACCCACGATGCTTGCGCGAGAACATAATGTATTTTAGGTTTTACCATATGGGGACGCTCAGACTTCAACGGTGACGCCCGAGTAGCGTTACAAATCATAGGAATTTCTTTAAGCCTTGCAGTTTGAGCGTCCGCATACGGTATTTGTTTTGGGACATTTGTTCAAAAATTTGTACCTATACATTTTCGTACTAGCTGAAAAAATACTGTTTCTAACCGTCAATAGTCGTATTGACTCTTATCAATCATGAATTATTCCTGATTACGGAAAAATAAATAGTCATTATTTAAAGACTTTGCAATTAATTTTTCTATGTTGAATTTGAGTGTCATCTCATTAATGACTATCGCCAAATATAATGGCTATTGCCAAAAAATGCGTTCCTAACATTATCGTTACGGGTTAGAATCGAATTTTGATGGGTATTGTATTTTTGAGCATGCTAGTTGGTTCATTTTTTTATATAAAGAACGTTTTTATACCTGTTGTATCAATATAAAAGACGGTATCAGTTGTTGTTCTAGTATCGGTTGTTGTCTCTGAATATTCCCAATTTTGTTCCGTAACGGGATTGCCAAATGTTTTTGAAAAATTAATAAGCAATATAATAATTTTAAGGAGCATGTTAATAGTCTAAAAAATATAATATTATACAAGCTAAAAATATATAGAAATTTATTTTTTGATCACTCTGTGTGAATTATATATATAGGCCAAACGTACGGGCAATCGTACGACTAAGTGAAAACTAACATAGAGTAGTAACGCATGTTTTTAAACTTGCTTCAGATTGTGTAAGAATAATAACTAATTCTTAAACATTTTTTTCGAAAACAGCGACCCTTATTTAGCACTAGCGACCGTTATATATAGTACTAGCGACCCTTATTCAGCACCCCCTCTGTACTTAAATTTTTGACGCATGTTTTTTACAAATATCAGCTTATAACACCTAATGGTGCATTAACGGAATAGACTTCCCAGGCTCAAACTTGCAATAATTTTATCTTATCATTAGAGACACTTTTATGCCCTATAACGTCGCACCTCTGATTGGTCAAGCATCACGTGAAACGGAAGCAAACCAATGAAAGGAAGGAAACAATAGGGGTAACACGCGACTTCAATTAGAATATGATTTAGAGAATTATTATTTTATAATCATTTAGAATTTAGAAGGAAGTCATACGGATAAAAAAAACTGTGCACGAAATTCTAAATTATCCTTTTATCCTAAGTTTCTATCTGTTTGGTAAACCAAGCCAGGCCAAAACCAAGCATTTTTTTTTCTGAAAGAAAAAATTAAGGCAAAACAATGGAAAAGTCATGAAATTATGCCGAGAACTAAATTCCTAACCCTGAACACCCTAATCACTTATAATGACCGTATTATGAAATAATAAATCTTTGGCAACTGCAAATTGAATAAACTGTCCAGTAATTGAATAAAAATATTTTTGATGAAAATTACGAAGTGCGGAGATTGTGCCCTATATTTATTTCATCGTTTGCCAAGCGGTTTAATTACTATAAAACAAAAGTTACTGAAAATAGTAAATATTTTGTAAGTAATAACTATAAGTTAATAATGCGCTTTAGACCCGGTGTGTTTCGTAAAGAAGTTCATGGACATATAATGACCGAAAAAATTGCTGTTTTATAGTTATTACTAGTGCCTGATTTTAAACAAAAAATATTAAAAAAAACTATTGTGGTCAAATTGTAAAACTTAGAAAGTTAGTCCGAAAAGGTGAAAAGTTACTAGATTTTTTGAAATTGTGAAAAACGAGTCACGGTTTGGAAATTTTTCGGACTCGGTGTGCACGGTGAACACTGCACCATGTGCCATGGAAAATATTTTTTACGTGAAAGGTGCGCAGTCAACCGCCACCATTCACGCCGTGAATTTCACGGCCTCCTGAAATGGGCGGTTACTTGCAAAAATGGCACACCCTGTGTATCTCCAAAAATAATTTCATACTCTAAGCCTTACATTCATACAGTGCGTATCCATTTACAGTTTTGGACCATACGTTATGAATAAGGCTGGACATATACTGTATTTCAAATACATATGTTACATATGATATGAACCGTTCAAAAAGGTATTTACATAACTCCAGTCAGAAGATGGAATCAAAGATAGGGGTATCAACGTTAAACCTTCTTTTCGAATGAGCAACAATTAAAAGTATGGTTGTTGAACTTTTTGATTTATTGGGATGGCGAAGTTGGCAATAAATAATGTTTGTAAAAACAATATGTACAGTTTGTTTGTTGAACACAACTTTACAGTCCCGACTCACAATAGACGTAGCATAAATAAAAAAATGTATAGTGTTTGAAATCAAATATCCAGACTTATCAAACCGGTTTATCCGTTATTGTGTAATAGTACACAGAAAATTTTGATGGATTCATGAGCAAAATGAATTTTTTTTTAGTATTTTCCATTACTTTTGCTTTAAAAATAGTCTTATGCAGTTCGACACGTAAAGCACGAATTTGAAATTAAAGAAATATGAAATGGGTGCCCTAAACTAGAACTTTTAACTAGAACTGTAAGTTATATTTTTTGCGCCAAAAGGGCCCTTCAGTGCAAAATTCTTCATTAGCGGTAAAACGTGACTCTTTTTATTTTTTTTTAATTTCACCTTCGAAATCTACGACTCAAGCTGCATCATAGTTGCCTAAAAAAATCTATTTTTGCGTGCAAAAATATTGAATCGGCCCCTAAAAAATAGGGAAAACGCCGTTAATTCATGTGAAATGCTCAGTAGAATGGTACCGTATGTGTTGGAATGTTGATATAAGCGATTCGGGCTGTAAATAGTTCAGGGAGAAAATAGGGGAATGTTGGTTTTCATAAAGGCTCAACTTTCATCATAGAGATTGACTCCAGCGTCGATATCGAATCCATTATATTTTTTTCACTTCCAATTCGGGGTTCAATCGCATTCATGAGTCGCTCTTTGAAAGTGTCCCCTCGAGACCTTCTGTATTCATGGATTGCAGCGATTGGAACCCAAATTATACTTGAACACGCCACAATCCATCCAAACACGTTACACCATTCCGGATACTTAATTGGATTTAATTTTATAAATGTTAGTTAAATATAGCAGTCATTTTCAAACGCGAAAAAAATAAATAATGTTACCACTTTTGGTAACGTTACTTGACAGCGCGTCTGAGGCCTATGTGGCCTGTCATTGGTCCTTCTTTAAGCTTTTAAATTCAGAGAAATCCATTCTTTGAGCTGCATTGTCAATAGCTCAGAGCCATAAAAAAGGACCAATGACAGGCCACGTAGGCCTCGGACGCCCTGTCAAACAACGTTACCAAAAAGTGGTAACATAATTTATTTTTTTCGCATTTCAAAATGACTGCGATACACCACTAAACCAGTTATGTTTGCACCATCAAGCGTCAAAGACACATACAGTCCCTCACCAAAATAGGTAACAACATGGTTCTGAAATTTTTATTACCTATTTGGGTACTTGTTACCTATTTGTGGTGTTGGATTTTCTTACAATAGCCTAAAAATGGCCTTTTTGATGTTGTATATACAAAAAGGTTGAAAAAAAAGTTGTTACCTATTTGAGTAATTACGTCATTTGTTACTTATTTGGGTGTTACCTATTTGGGTGAGGGACTGTAACTGAATTTTGTTAAGATAATTGAGTATGGCGTAGGCGATTGTTACCATAACTGGGTTGAGCGTGGGCGGAAAGGTTAAATCATCAAATTCCAAAAAAAGTGTTAACACAAAGGAATTTTGTTAACATAACTAATAAGTGGTGTACGAAACATACCTCATAGGCTCCATAGGTAATCTTCGTGAATCCGGCAATGCTGAAAATACAGATACAGACAACAAGGCAGGGCGTGATTGTACTCCACATAACTCGGAAAACCGTAGGCGGCGCAGTGCCTGTTACCCTCTCCACTTCCGAACTAAATTAAGTTATTTAAAGTGTGTATCATAATCAAAAATCGGACAAATTATCGGCCATAATCCAATGGGCTTTATAATCGTTTTTGAGGGGAATCTTTTCTGGGAGAATTTGTCCAAAAAAGTTTTTACGCTAAACCCGTACTTTGAAATAATAAATATTCGAAAAATTGCTTGTCCGCAAAACCATAATAAAACTTAACTATCGTTGAAATATTCATCGAAAACGTTTTTTACGAATAAGCATAATTTACTTAAAAAAACATTTTAAAAAATCTTCGAAAATATTTGATACGAAAAATGATTTAAAAAAGTACCTAAAAAAGTACCTTTTGAAGTAGTTTTAAACGCTACCTAAGTACCTGGTGAAGTACTTATAAAAACGACATTTGTATCAACGAAGGAGGGCTACAAACTGGCGGGCAAAAAAAAAATTCTGAGAGGATTCGGGGATTCCAAAACTGAGTCTAAAACTTTTTTTGGACCACTGGTTTTCGAAATACCGGTCGATTTAATTTGGTTGAAAATATTTTGTTTTTTTTGCCCGCCAGTTTGATTTCTCCATCAACGAAAGTACCTATACATCTAATTTAGCACGTACCATAATCTTGTCGGCCCGTAAATCCAGCATATTGTTGCCATTTCAATTGCCGCCAGAATCGCCAAGGACTGGGTGGCCACATACCAGTCGAGCAATTTGTATAAATAAATGCCCCCGTCAAACATATTCGGCACTGTTAAGACGAACAACACGCTACATACAATCGCCGCTAAAATTTCACGTCGGATTGGACGGCCCGATTTGTTTAGAAAATCTAAAACAGCCGTGTTGCCAGCTTCAACAGTAGCAAACACCGAATTGATTCCAAGCAAAAATAAAGTCCAAAATAGGGTGAAAACAAAATAACATAACTGACACCGTAGTTTGTCTAAATAAAGATTTTTCCAAAAAGTTTTTTGGAGAAAACTTTTTGAAGAAAACCTCAGAGAAAGACAAAAAAAAAATCAGGGAAAAATTGGGGTATCATATAATTTTCTTAAAAAACGGGTTTCCTAAAATAAGTTTTTTAGGGAAATTTCACAAAAAAACGTTTTACTTGAAGATTTTTTTCTTTGAAAAACATTGTACTGAAAGGACCGGCATTTAAAGGACTGAGGACTGTAAGTCATTTTCAATCGATTTAGATTAGACAAAATTAAGCTATGGCCCATAACTTATGGGCCATACCTTATGGGTTACCTTGGGTTATCTTTAAGATATGTTTTACGTTAACTAATAGGGAACGTAAGCCACAGATAAATGTTGGTTTGCCCGATGGTATTTAACTTTGGAGAGTAGCGAAGTTTTAACCCTATTCAAAAAGAAAAGAGCCGACCAGAGCCATGCCGGCTTCATCATCGACAATGCCTGGGGAATGGAAACAAATATGAGTTCGGGTCCGGCAGTAGCCAATTCGCTCACTTCAATCTCAAGCATTTCCGATATACTGCCCAAAATCGAAAAAACAAGGAATCCGGCTAAAAGTGACGTGCAACTGTTTGCAAGTCCGATAACAATTGTGTCGCGCAATAAGGTTGTGTTTTTACGATTAAATGACGAAAACGCAATCAGAGAACCGAGTCCAATGCCCAGGGAGAAGAAAATTTGGGAAGTGGCCGCAACCCACACTTGTACGTCCGTTATTCGGCTCCAGTCACCTTTACCATTTAGGCCAAGATAATATTCGATACCTCGCTTTGCACCTTTTATTGGTTTAGATTTTTTTTAAATTAGATGGTTACCGAAAAAACTTGTGGTTGAATAACTACTAGGTGTTTCACATATTTTTTGAAAATATAATTTTTCGTCTGAGTAGCGAATTTCTGAGTCGCGGTTTTGAAAGTGACACTTCTAAGAACGTCGCGACATCTTGCGGTTATTAGACATTGTATCAAAAAAAAAAACTTGGCCGATTTGGCGCTCACCGTATTATATCTCACTTCTAATTGGTCAATTATCACGTGGAGGGGAAGCAAACCAATAGAAAGAAAGAAACAATAGAGGTAGCACGTATTTTTTTAGATTATTGAGATACATTTTATTTAGACATTTTATTCAATTGTTTCAATTTTTTTTAATTAGAGTTTGGATATCAAAAATAGTCAAAACTAGGGACCGCGTGTTGCCCAACAAATAGGTTCCAAACATAAATTGGGATATCTCCGATTATTTTACATATGACCTTTTTAACTCCCAGGGGGAAGTGCGTGTAAATAGACACGCAACTTGTTTTTATAGTCGATTTGAGGCATATGGAGGCCCCGTAGGGCAAAACGGATATTGGTGACCCCCCCCCTCAACTTTTCGAGAAATTCGATTGACGGTGTTTTTTGCGTAGGTTGGAAATTTCAAAAAGTTCTCTAGGGGGTCCTGGTGGCCCAAATCAATTTCTAAATAGTCAGATCGACGTAGTTTGACCAGCTCTACAACTTGGCTTTACCAGTTTTTTGAATTATTGTGATTTTTTTAAGTGCGTGTATATTTACACACATTTTCCCCCTACGGGTTCCCAAAAACTCCTTCCCCCTGAGAGTTAAGCCAACAAAATTAACAAAAATAGCGAACCCAAGTATTACTATACCAAGCCTGGTAATGTTGCACCCCGAATCAAAAGTGTAATGAGCATAATATATGGCAGAACAACTGTAATATAAACGACTTTGCCAATAACTTTTGTGCCCTTAAAAATAGACAAATACATCAAGAGCCACGTAAGAATACACATGCCAAATAAAGGCCATCGAATGCTACCAAAGTCTTCGATACCACTCGTTTTATGCAACAGATTATTGTCAAAATATTCTTGCGTTACTGGCGTTGACCCATTCGTAACGTTTGTCGTTGAATCCATACACCTTTCAGATGTCCACGTTTGATTGGCACAAAATGACCACGGTAACCCGTAAGCGACGCCAGCTAGTGATTGGACAAAGCGGGGATTACAATTTTATGGGCCATATATATTAGGGTGCGGGAAAATATTAATAATTAATTTATTTTTAAGTAAATATTTATTATTAAATTTATATTTCATTAAATTCAATTAATTAAACTAATACAGTCAGGGGCTCTAGATGTGCGCTCTCTAGATGTCTATGTCTCTCTAGATGTGCACGTTTTTTAAAAATCGAAAATGCACATCTAGAGTCCCCTGACTGTAATTTAACAAAAAAATATTTTTTTATTTATCACACTAAAACATAAAGCAAAATTTCTTTTAACTCTCTATTGTTGACATACACAAAGGCCTTTTTCAAATTCCTAAAAGGTCAAAAANAACGTTTGTCGTTGAATCCATACACCTTTCAGATGTCCACGTTTGATTGGCACAAAATGACCACGGTAACCCGTAAGCGACGCCAGCTAGTGATTGGACAAAGCGGGGATTACAATTTTATGGGCCCTATATATTAGTAAATATTTTTTATTAAATTTATATTTCAATAAATTCAATTAATTTAAAATATACAGTCAGGGGTCTCTAGATGTGCGCTCTCTAGATGACTATGTCTCTCTAGATGTGCAAGTTTTTTGAAAATCGAAAATGCACATCTAGAGTATCTAGACTAGAGACCCCTGACTGTAATTTAAAAAATATTTTTTTATTTATCACACTAAAACATAAAGCAAAATTTGTTTTAACTCTCGATTGTTGACATACAGCCATCCCCCTCTTAAGTGCCGCCCTCTTAAGTGTCGTCCCCCTATTAAGTGCCGCGTCTTTATATTTATTTATAAAAATAGCTCTTAGATGCAAACCACCTCTTAAGTGCCGCGTTTTTGGCGGCTCGAGTGCGGCACTTAAGAGCGGGAGGGCTGTACACAAAAGGCCTTTTTTAAATTCCTAAAAGGTCAAAAAAAGTACGACAAATATGAATTCAAGGTCAAATAATTAAAAATATAGTGCATTTTTAATTGTTATTCCCGTAACAAAGTAAAATAGACAGTAGACAATAATCGTTGTAAAATAAGAAGCAAAGAGATAAGTCATCACAACGGTTGCCATTCCCGTACCTAAAGAATTTATAAAATGTTTTGCCAGTTGTACGTACTAGAGCTGTTTCTTTTCGAAAAAAAAAATGTTCAAAATCTAATTTTGACCTTCATACGATTGACCTTCGTACGATGTGAGATCGTAGGTGTCGATGATTCAACCGTTGACTGCTCCTCGGACATCAGCGACCAACCCTAAAACGGTCCAAAAACTGCAAAATAACCGGCGAGTAAAATTTACAGATTAATTTTAACCACAAATTCGCACTAACTAAAGGGTTTAAGAGTTAAATTATGTAGGCACATTTGTAGTAAATATTTCAAACACTTTAAAATTTAGTGGATCATTGCAGTGTAGCAAGTCTTAATGTAAAAGATCTATCTAGCAGATCACTACTCAAAGGTGTAATAATTGTGTAATTAACATCAAATGTGCCCAATGGTTAGTTTTTTTAAACATTTGTATGGGAACACCCTTCTTCATCTGAATAATTGCAAAAAAATAGCTTAATTTACAATAAGTTTATTGGGTGAAGGGTATAAATGGTCGCGAAAAAAAACCGTTTATGATTACTTTCGCGACCACACCATTTGGCGCGAAACCATATTTCTCGACCAAATGGTGTGGTCGCGAAAGTACTCATAAACGAAAGTACCCCATTCCGTGTATTGGGCATATGGACCAAAGGGCTCATATGTGAAAAAAGGCACAAACTTATAAATGAAGAAGTGAATTCCGTAAAAAAAATTATAAAACATCCATAAAGTGTACAAATTTGGGTCAATTAAACAAAAAATAGTTTTTGTGAGTACCTTTCATTAAAGGGCAAATTGCTTTCAAAGCTTCCACGGGCCCTTTCTGTGTGATTAGTCCCACTGAGAGCTCTTATAATAAAGGTTCGATAATTTGCTTATTGTTGAATGAATGCCATTTATAAATTAAATTTACTTTTATAGATAGAGCCTGTATGCATATATCTAACACTTATTTTTCAATAAGGCATATTTTCTAGTGCGCGTGTAACCAGTCTCAGGACAGAGCAGCCCCGCGAAGCGGGACTACAAACGCGCGTGTAACCAGTCCTATGAAAGAGCAACCCCGCGAAGCAGGGCTGAAAGCGCGCGTGTAACTAGTCTCATGACAGAGCAGCCCCGCGAAGCGGGGCTGAAAACACGCGTGTAACCGGTCTCATGACAGAGTCAACTTTTTATCTGATCTTCAAAGTCTGTATAAGAAGGTTTTATACATTTGGAGGTCCGATAAAAAATATGCAAGGATCGAGTTTCTGTTCACGTCTGTTAAGACGAAAATGTCAAATTTCGAACCCAGCTAAATACAAGCAAGGCAGACCAACTAGAATAAGCATGAGCATATAAGGCACAATAAACGACACACCGCCATATTCATATACCATATAAGGAAACCGCCAAATATTGGTCAAACCGACGCAATAGCCAAGGCAAGCGAGTAAAAATTCAATCTTATTGTTCCACGCATCCCGGGACTCCTCCATTTGTCCAGGCTAAACAAATGATTATGATGATTTTTTATGACATTAACTCCCAGGGGGAAGTGCGTGTATATAGACACACAACTTGTTTTTTCGTCGATTAAAGGCATAAAGAGGCCTCGTAAGGCAAAACAGGTATTGCTGACCCCCCCTCAACTTTTCGAGAAAATTCGATTGACGGTGTTTTTTGCGTAGGTTGGAGATTTCAAACAGCTCTCTAGGAGGCCCTGATGGCCCAAATCAATTTCTGAATAGTCAGATCGACAAAGTTTGACGAGCTCTACAACTTGGTTTTACCAGTTTTTTTTGGTTTTGAATTATTGCGAATTATTGTGAATTTTTTAAGTGTGTGTATATAAACACGCATGTCCCCCTACGGGTTCCCAAAAACTCCTTCCCCCTGAGAGTCAAGATTTTTTGGATTGTGTTCAGTAAAATAACGGCCGTTTTTTCAAGAATAAAGTTGATCATTGAGCTTTTTTTATAATGCGACCGCATGTGTCGAAACTAATTTTACCGCGTCTGTATTTCTCTACAAATCCACGATACTAGTACCTTATATTTTGTTTCTCACAGTATTTCCAAAGCGTAAAATTATTTTTCAATTGAACGTTCAAAAACGCGACTTTATTCGGTTAAAAACAGAATAACCTTGGCTAGGAGTCTTGTGATAACAGTAAATTTTTGATTATTATCAATTTTTTGATTGGTTCATAATTTATGGACGTCAGAAAAAGCACTAGGCTCCTATTTTAGACTAGACTGGAATCCGAATCATATCGACCTCGACAGATAATCAAATGTTTGGATAGATTAAAATCGTCAAGATTTATCGAAATTAAACTATTTGTCCGAATTAGGTGAGAATTCTCAGACGCCACTCCCAGTTCTAAATAATTTGTCATGATGAAAACATTTTTAACCCCAAGGCTACAGGGGAATCTACACCACTAGTGTGGACGTAAGTCGAGTATAGAACCAAGAAAGCAAAACGCCGGGATTTCGGGATAAACTATGAGTAGCACTTGCGGTACTGTATAGCCTATACAGCCTATATAACCTATAAATTATAGCACTTCATTTCGAGTAAAAAAGTGCAGGCTAGATTTTTACTATAAAAGTGACCTACATTCGTGCTCGCTGTTCGACACGTCAGCTCCTGCACCTCCTGCGCCGTTATGTTGCAATTCTCGCCTGAAAAATCTGCAAGATAACTGTGCGAAGGGGAAAAAGTGCCAGCTAAGGGAGATAACAGGGCAGTGGTTACTAATATATGTATTCCCGGAAAATTGGCATAAAATCACAAGAAAACGGAACGCACCGAAAAACTGCAAGACATCAGTACAGTTAGTTTACTATACAGTATATTATTCGAGAAAATTTAAAGGACCATTCAATAGGCACAAGCCCAATAAATAAATAAAAATGTTTTTGANTGGAATCCGAATCATATCGACCTCGACAAATAATCACATGTTTGGATAGATTAAAATCGTCAAGATTTATCGAAATTAAACTATTTGTCCGAATTAGGTGAGAATTCTCAGACGCCACTCCCAGTTTTAAATAATTTGTCATGATGAAAACATTTTTAACCCTAAGGCTACAGGGGAATCTACACCACTATTGTACACCAAAAATGTTAAGTGGCGAGTATAGAACCTAGAAAGCAAACACCGGGATTTCGTGATAAACTATGAGTAGCAGTGCTATTGTATACGCTATGTATAGCACTTAATTTCGAGTAAAAAAGTGCAGGTTAGATTTTTACTATAAAAGAGACCTGTATTCGTGTTGCGCTGTTCGCCTGATTAAATTTTGAACGTGTTAAATTTTTGATGTAGGCGAGGCGTCAGAAAACTAAAGCACCTGCTGCGTCGTTATGTTGCAATTTTTCCATGAAAAACCTGCAAGTTAACTGGCCGAACGGGAAAAATTCCCAGGTATAGGGGCCAACAGGAAAAACTGTAAGATAACAGCGCAGTGGTTACTTATATATGTATTCCCGGAAATTGGGGTAGTTCTTCGTCTTGCCTTCTAAAATTTGGCCTAAAATTCCCAAGAAAACTCAACGAACCGAAAAACTGCAAGTCATGCTGTACAGTTTAACTATTAGTGTTATTCAAGAAAATTTAAATGACCATTCAATAGGCACAAACCCAATAAATAAATAAAAATGTATTTGAGCTCTGGAAGGAGAAATTAAACACAACACACAAAAATTACGTGATGTTACCAAAAGTGCTGATTTGCTTAATACTCGGCAGACTGTTAACTTTGCAGTTTACTGTAAACTTGGCCACATTACGTGGTATCAAAAACGGCAACCGAAGTCTCTAATATTTTTGACCTCAAAAACAGCGTAAAATAATCTCTGAAATTGTGTTCTCTAGTTGTGGCCTCATAAGCGACAGTTTTTTTTTTGTCAGAAAACGAAATTAAACAGTTTTTTTTTCGCTCATTGAGTCATGCAAAATTCGGTTACCTAATTTCGTTGTGCTCGATAGTAACCAATTATCTAATTATGCATTCCGCACAAAAGTGCACGATATAAAATTGATAAATTATGCTTCGATTAAAAACGGGGATTTCTTTTTAGGTTTCTGGCAAAATGTTTAATATATGTTGTACATGTATGTATTGTATCTGAGTTCATTGTCAGAATTTAATTAATCTCTTTAGGGGGTTTCGCGGAAATACTACATTGATGGG
>SCLG01000245.1:18500-29235 GCA_004367875.1 Oikopleura albicans
AAACAGCGTAAAATAATCTCTGAAATTGTGTTCTCTAGTTGTGGCCTCATAAGCGACAGTTTTTTTTTTGTCAGAAAACGAAATTAAACAGTTTTTTTTTTCGCTCATTGAGTCATGCAAAATTCGGTTACCTAATTTCGTTGTGCTCGATAGTAACCAATTATCTAATTATGCATTCCGCACAAAAATGCACCATATAAAATTGATAAATTATGCTTCGATTGAAAACGGGTATTTCTTTTTAGGTTTCTGGCTAAATGTTTAATATATGTTGTACATGTATGTATTGTATCTGAGTTCATTGTCAGAATTTAATTAATCTCTTTAGGGGGTTTCGCGGAAATACTACATTGATGGGGTTGTGGTAATCTATATTCACGAGTTAATATAAATTATACTAATACAGAGGGCGCCAAGTAAAGGTACGAACGCCAAATAAGGGTAGGTGGGGGCCAAGTAAGGGTGTGTTTCATTTCGCGAAAAAAATGTCGCCGCCAAGTATTACTTAAAGGGTACGCCAATTAAAAGTAGATAAGGGTCTTCAATTCGAACATGATTATTTGCACAATTTAAATATATTTTTAATAAAATTATACTGTAGAATTAACGTGTCAAGTTGACACTATAAAGTTTATAGTATAAACCTTATATCAAAATAAGGCAAAATTGGGATAAATGAGAACGCCAAGTAAGATTAGGTCTCGAAAAACACGAAACCTACCCTTAATTGGCACTCCCCTGTATAGTATGGCCGTTATTTGAAGTAAACACGGGAAACACGTTTGCTAATAACTCTTACATACCATTTATGTTGCTCACAATCCTGATTTATCTAGTTTATCCCACCGGTTATTATATTTATTTAAACCTCAACCTAAATGAATCTACTTTGTTCGTTGACACCCTATTTCGTGGTCTCGAGGAAAAAGACGCGTGGACAAAGATCGCGTGATTAATGTCCTTATCCTTAACTCTCAAATATTAAATATAAAAAATAGAATAAAATATAGAATGAGGTTAAAAAAATATTTTTGTTATTCTTATTTTCTGTTTATCTGAATTTAACATTATTGCATCTATTTAGATGTTTAACTTGCACAGACACATCCGTCTTTTTATTATATCGTATTATACGTCTTTTTGAATATGTTTTTAGCCAAAAAATCACTCAAAAATAGGAAAACATATGTGTAGGACCCGTGTTACTAGTGGTCCAGTCACACCTGGCCTACGATTCGTGGGACTATAATTCATACCGGTAGGTTTCCGGTCAGGGCTCGGCAACAGGCAGCCGGCTCGATTTTTTTCCCAGCTCGAGAGGACAACTCATTTTTTCCGACTTATGCCGAGCCCTGTTTCCGGTAACGAAACTTCCGGTAACTAGAATAAAGGCAACGCGGTCTTTCGTATAATTTTTGCCTATCTTTTGTGACAAACCAAAAACAACAATGGCAGCAATAAACAGATCCAAAAAGAATATTCCGCGAAAGATTATTCCTTTTTTTATTTTCCGCGAATAAGTTTGTCTTTCTTTTTGTGCGAAAAACTTTTTCTGCGAGTTGCGGTTTCTTACTTTTTCGTGAGTTTTTTTCCGCGAATGACTGCCGTGCCTTTATTCGGGTAAAATAAAAAGTGAAAACCAGGGCTCGGCAAAAATTAGCTCAACTTTCCTCAACTGTCGTATGTGTCCAAAAAAAAAACTTTCCTCAACTTTCCTCGGCAGTTCGAAAGGACTTTTGAGGAAAAGTAACTTTTGCCGAGCCCTGGTGAAAACATCGAAATCTAATAACCTAACCAAGCTAAAACACCATAATGGTTTAAAATTTTAAAACTTACTAGGAATTTTTAATTATAAATCTCTGTTTTTAATTGAAATGGGTCAAAAAAAGTACAGATTTGTTTTTGCAATAGGAATTATTAGAGGTCAGTTAGTTTTGCTGATTTTAAAGTAAACATGTCCATTATGAGAATCGATGATGTTCGTGTAGTTCAAGGTCATTAGGGCTTGATAATTACCCAACGATTGAAGTTCAATCCAGCGACAATTTAAATTGTTTATTTTTGATTATTAATAATGTTAACAAATATAAATATGGACCGGTTTAATTGGGGCAAAGTACAAATTGTATGAGTTCTATTATAAATATGGGGTAAACGTCCTTTATGGAATTAGGCCTCTCATGGGGTTACTTTGGGACAAATTGAAATAAAATGGCTAATTTAATTTTTGATAGCGAAAGAAACCTGTTTATGAGTACTTCCGCGACCACACATTTGGTCGCGAATCTTTGTTCAAAATTTGGTTACGCGACCAAATGGTTCCGAAATGATGTTTTAGTCAAAGTTTCGCGAGCATTTTTTTTCCACCTAAAATAGTGATCGCGAATACTCACCCAAAACATCATTTCGCCAGCATTTGGTCGCAAAACCAAATTCTGAACAACAATTCGGGACCAAACCATTTGGTCGCGAAACTACTCAAAATACAATTTATTTCGCGACCATAAATGGTAGCGAAAGTACCCCAATCCGGTGGCATACCTATACTGTATAAGCTATACATGTCTCTCTTAATGTGCACATTCTTACGAAAGTTTTCAAATACCTTTTAACGATCACCGTATTTAGAAGTATGTTTGCGGAATATACCTCGTAATACTTTTTCACACCAGTTTTGTGAGAGACAGCGAGCAATATTTCATCAATAATTGGCGCAAGTTTTTTTTAATAAATATATTTTTAAAGTGAGTGATCGTTTAGTCGATAGCGGGCGTAATTGACTGGGCGTCGATCAATTCGAATAGATAGTCGGACCGATGGAAAATACCCCGTCTTTAAGTTCTTCATTTTGTCTAGAAATTCTGATGAATCAGTAGTATATGAACTTTATATAAAGTTTCCTAGAGTATAGTAAATCATGAATTTTTGATTGTATGCAGAAAAGTTTGTCTTACTAGAGTGGCAAAAAGTTTGGATTAGAATTACAGGGGAGCGCCAAGTAAGGGTAGGAACGCCAAGTAAGAGTAGGTGGGCGCCAAGTAAGGGTAGGTTTAATTTCAAAAAAAAAAATCGAGGCCAAGTAACGTTACGCCAACTAAAAGTAGATAAGAGCCTCAGAATCAAATTTTTTTGTACTACATAATTATAGTTGCAATTAAAATATATTATTAATATAAGTAATATAATTTGCATATCAATCTCATATCTAAATGAGGTAAAAGTGTGAAAAGTGACAACGCCAAGTAAGGGTAGGGGAGCCAAGTACGGGTAGCTTCCGAAAAACACGAAACCTACCCTTACTTGGCGCTCCCCCTGTAGTGTTAACTCCCAAGAAAATGTGTATATATGCAAAAAAAAAATCTTTTTCATCAATATGAGGTTATAATAAATATATATAACTTATTTCAATGTATATTTAAAACATACATATACCGATAATACATGGTTATAAAACCTTCAAAGTTTAAACGTTAAAAAGACTAAATGTCCACAATTCGGCGAGTACAGTTGGTGTGGTAACGAGTTGACACTTAACAAATTGACAATTTGAAACGAAGTGACACTTTTTTGAGTTTTTGGTCAAAAATTGGCCAAAAATGGGCAAAAGTGACGGAACTAAGTGACAGTTTGGAACGAGTTTACAATTTTTGACAAAAAAATCGGAAACGAAAGTGTCAACTCGTGTCAACTACACCAACTGCTGCCGAATTGGGGACTAGGACTGTACAGTACAGTATAGTACGTAATATTATACATGTATTTAAAATAATTACGTAATAAATATAATTAATAAGTAATAATTATACTTAATAAATAAAATTAATTTTAATGCGGGCCTACGATTCTGGTTACCGCAGGAACGTCCTAGATTTTACCCGGAATGTTTCAGCCGTTTTTTTTATTTAAGGATGGGCGGCCCATCATGGGCCTGACTCGAAAATAACCGAAAAATTTAGAAATTATATTAAAGCCTTTTCCACTTTCTACAGTCCTGCTAAATTGTAGAACATACATGTATCATCAAATAACTAAAAAATGACTAGAAAATTTCTTTGCGTGTTAAAAAAATATAATTCTCTGAAACTCACATATATGTGAGTAATTGAAAAAGGAGACACGTTTTGGCGCTAGAGAGCATTTTCGAGGTCAAAAGGTCCCTTCACTGTGAAAATGATCTCTAGCGCCAAAACGTGTCTCCTTTTTCAATTTTTTTATTTCACCAACGTAATTTACGCATCAAGCGGCATCATATACGTGAGTTTCAGAGAATTCTATTTTTTTCCGTGCAGAAAAGTCTGAAAAGTCTCTTTATGAAAATATTCGATAAGTTTTAACTTGTTTTTTTTTCTTTCCTGAAATTCGGTCAAATTAGCCGGAAAACAACGAAGCATTAATAATATTATTATAAATTAAAGTGTGTTGACTGCGCGATAAATAAATCCGACATTTGCTGATTTACGAATACTAGTTCGAGGTGATTTTATGATCCGGTAACGGTTTCTGCTGTGGATTTTATCAATAAAATATTGTTAATAATGTTACATTTATGAGTCTACTTGAATTGTTTGAGTTATGAAGTTTCATATAATTTTGGCATTAATTGCGTAACTCAACGATATTATTAAATAAAGTTCATATTGAGTTTACTCACATTGAGCATGCTGTACTATTTGTTATGCGGTGTTGGAGAAAGCCTGTAGAGTGAGACTCCCACTGTGGGAGGTTCCCGTAGCGTCTTACTGACAAGCTTTTATACTAGACTATACTAATGGTAGTCAAGTTAGAACACAGGTCAAAAGCTTACTGGAAAAATCCCCGATCAATCAAAGTCCTCTTTAACTCTCCTTGGTCACTCTGTGGAACACAAAATGTGCAGAACAAAATTTTTAATTCATTACACAGGGGGCGCAGTTATCTTGCGAACTTGGTCCTCGAAAAGTCGCAAGATAACTGCTCAATGCGTAGGCGGAAACGCTGAAAACCCAAAAAATGCACGATGTTGCAAGATAACAGCACGGTCGTATTTTTCTAGAAATTTTCGCGAGATAATTGCGCAATACAAAATTGTTATTATCCAATGAGCATACTGTATGCTGCATACAAATATTAACTTAATTTTTTTCAGAATATTTCGCGCAAAATAACTGCTCAGTGTGTGGGCGGAAATCCCGAAAAAACAATTCTGTAAAGTCGCAAGATAAACGTACGAGCAGCAATTTTCGCAAGATAACTGCGCACCCTGTGTATGTAAATAACTCGAGTCATAATTTTTGAATTTCTCATGTTATTTGTTTGAATTAACAGTTTCGAAATACATTAATATTGCATGTATCTCTGTCGAAAAGGCGAATATGATTTTCTGAAATCAGTCGGTTGGCATTTGATCTGGTGGTTTTTGTGGTCGCTGTTTGTTTGATACATTTTTGGAGACAATTTCAGTGACAGTGGTGCCGTTTCAACACAAAAAATATTCCATTGGTAAAATGTTGGATTCGTATAAAGTTTTTTTGGAGTTTGCATTTTAGACGAATATGATATTTTTTGTGTTTCTGCCATTTTACGAGATCCATCTTTTCTAGTCTTCATATTATCTTGGTTTTACCATTTCTGAATGTTGTGAATTTTTGTTTTTTACATTTTCGGGAGTGATATTATAACTGTTTTATATTTGTGAATGCAATATTTTAGTATTTGATTTTTTACGGCTATTATTATTTTCATATAAAATATTTTAGCAAAGTCAAGTTTCTTTCAATTTTAACTAAAGATCAACTCTAGTTTATTCAGGGAAGTAACCAGTGTTTCGATTTTTTTTCCTCAAATGTTGTTTTCGTCTAAAATGTTTTCTTCAAAAAATGTTTTTCACGGAAAAAAAACACAGTTGGAGCCCCTCTTTAACTGTGGTGCGCATATGTGGTAGTTAGCTACCACATTTGTCTTTAAATCTAAATATCAAGAGAACGGATAAAGCTGAATGAAAACGGACAACGGTTAAAGATCCTATAATGAACTTTGCGTATTAACACACGTATATTATTACACGCGTGTACCCCCTACGCCGTTATGTTTCACCCGTTTTTCACTTAAATCTAAATATCAAGAGAATGCTTTGAGATGAATGCGAACGGATAAATATTTTAGAATCTGTAACGCAATTTGCGTATTAAAACAAAAATATTATTACACTTGTTCTCCCCTACGCCGTTATGTTTCACCCAATTGCAATTCAAATATCAAGAGAACGGTTTGAGCTTAGCGGAAAGGGGCAACAATTTTACAATCACTGAACTTTACGAATCAACACACGTACATTGTTACACATGTGCACCCCCTGCGCCGTTATGTTTCACAAAAAATAGAAAAATAGTGAAACATAATGGCCCGAGTGGGAAGAACTGAAACATAACGGCGTAGGGTTTAACATATAAAAATATGCATTAGGGCCCCTAATTTAGGGGATAACATTTTCTAAAAAAAGTGAAACATAACAGCACGGGCGGGAAAAAGTGAAACATAACGGCGTAGGGGCTAGCATTAAACATATTCTGAAGTGAAACATAACAGCGCAGGATGTGTAGATAGGCGTTATTATTTAAAGATGCTAAGTTCTTTGTCTATTTTAATGATCACAAACGGTTAACCACTTTAAATTTGAAGCGAAAATTGCTAAAAGTGGTGAATCATAATGGCGCAGGGTGTGTACATCTTTTTACATTCATCTCAAACCTTATATCTAAAATTTTTATAAATTGTAATACACCACCTAACCATTTGACTTAACACATTTTTTCAGAAAAAAGGTGTTAATTTAAATGCAAATTGTTAAGCCACATGGGTAGTGCGTAGGTTAAAACCCTGGAAAACTTGAAACTATAAAAAAATGATATAAAACAATATAATGAACGANTAGCGTGAAATAAAAAGAATTTGGCAAAATACAGTCCTCAATTACATTAGATTCAAACCACAAAAGGAAAATTGAAAGCATGATTTTGGAAAAAATATGGAAAAAAGTATTACATTGTAGGAATCGAAATACTCACTTGGTAATTTCTTTTGATGGTTGTTGGGTGGTGGAGTATAACAATTTCGCCTTTAAACTGTCTACATGCTTCTTTCTTCTCATTCAACGAAAGCAGCACAGACCCTTTTCGAACCTGAAACATTATTTACTCAGTTTTCGATTGCAACTTATTGGCAATAAGTTATTGCTGAAATTAAAGTTGTGCAAATTTACGCATATTCGCTCACAAATATAAAGAAAAAATATTAGTGATCATACCGGTATATTGATCATACCGGTTGAACCTACGGTATGGCCAGTTCCAAGCGTTTCTCACAATTCTCTCACCTCATCCTTTTTGACTTTTTTGAGAGCCAGGGCTGCTGACTCTCCAGCTTCAAGAGACTTTATCGCCAATCTTTTCCGCTCCATACCCTTGACAGTAACCGGTTTAAAATTGCCCATCTGATCTGGACCAAATAATAGGGTGTCTCCAATTTTAATTTTTCCGGCGTTTAAAACACCGGAGACGACTGTACCAACGCCCACAACGCTAAATCGCTCTTCGACAACGAACTCAATTCGCTTATCATCGGAATTGAATGCGTTTTTAGGTTGAACAAGGTTCAAAAATTTGACAAGACGCTCCAACCCTTCTCCGGTCACCGATGAAACTTTGAAAATTGGGGCAACACGTTCAGACGCGAAATTTTGGGCGGCAATGGGTACATGTTTATCTTCTTGAACAAGGAGGGGAATCTTCCGCACACCATTTGATTTTAACAATTTACCCAAACCGGAAAGCGTTTCTTTGATTATATTTGGACTGGTCTGGTCGATTTTAGTTACCACACACACCACCGGAAGATTTAAGGCAAGCGCAAGGCCTTCATACAGGCTTTACAAGTTTTAACGGTGGATTTTTAAGATAACACGGATTTGTCTATAGATAACCCTTTAAAATTGGCTCAGAAAAAATTAGAACAATTTAAATGCATATCCCTTTTCAGCTCAAAGTGGACGTTAATTGTGGCTAGCTCATTTCCTAATTTTTGAGTAACGGTGGCGCGCAAAGAAAATGAGGTTGTGGCAATAAACGTCCACTTTGAGCTGAAAAAGGATATTAACAGGGCGTGAGATTTTTGCAGAAAGAGCGGTCGATTTTGTAATGTATTTTCGCTCGCCAAGTCGGGATCCTATTAACCACAAATACATAATGTATTTCATAATTTATGAAAATCGACCAATTTTGCGGCAAAAAGGGAGTTAAAAAACTTCAAAATCGGGCGACGTAGTGAATTAAATAATTGCGAAGCCTGACTAAATGTTCGCGAGCCATGCCATTCACCCCTGCGTTACTTCCAACCACTAATAAACAGAAGTCTGGAATGCTGCCCATTAATCCAAATGCGGTGGTCTTAAAGTACTTCTCGTGTCCGGCCAAGTCATAAAAATTGATTATCTTTGAACTCGCCAGACTTATTCGTTTCCAATTAATTTGTGATCCATGGGTGGCTTCATTTGTCACGTGTCCCCCTGAGTCAAAGCCCAGAATTTCGTTTCCAATCGAACTCGTCCGACCGGTTTCTTTTTCATGCTTATGCCGCAAAAGTCGCCCTCGAGCTAGACCGCGACCGTTATCCAGTGTCGCGTGTGTTAACACACCAAGTAACGTTGACTTACCGGCGTCAACGTTTCCTATCACGGCAGCTCGTACTTCACTAGATGAAATATACTGTCATTTAAAAATCAAAATACACAATTTGATAAAACACATACATGTAATTTCTTTCCGCTATTTGTTTGAAACTATAGATATGGGGTTAGGGGATGCGTAATAAGGACAGTTATTTGTTCTCGAAAAACGACCCGTATTTGGCACTCGTAGAAAAATTTCTACAAGTCATTATTCCGAGAATAACTTATTATTTTTGACCTGCAGACAAATCTTGTTATTTAATAATATTACTACTCAACGTTTTACATGAATTTTCGCCTTTTTTCTTTCATATTTTCTAGATAGAAAAACTCGAGGTTTTCCGCACGTAAAAATACTCGAATATGGCCATCTAGAAAATGCGGGAGAAAAGACGGCGGAAATTCATGTAAAACGCCGAGTAATGTTATCTTACCCTAATTGAGAGGAAAAATATTATTTTGTTATACTAACATGAACTTATTTTCGTCAGCTTGTTTTCGACGGACTAAGAACTCGCGAATTTCGCGGTCGCCTTCCATTTTCGTCCTCACGGTCGAAACATCGTAGCCAGATTTGCGGGCGACTTCGGTCAAAACCCGTTCATGATTTTCAAGACTTCCCGGAAAATCCTCGTTGAAGTCCTCCTCGCCAAGAGTGATGAATATTTCATTTTGATTTTGTAATTTTTCCAAAAAGTATTTCTAAGATTGGGTTGAAAAAACAATTTATATTTATGATACTATGATAGTATGTTGACCGTTAATGCCTTTGACAAAAGGAATTTATATTTCAATCGCGTTCCCTAAATTGGGTTATTGCAGTTGGTGTGGTAACGAGTTGACACGTAACAAGTTGACAATTTGAAACGAAGTAACAAATGGGAGTTTTTTTGGAGGAAAATAGGCAAAAAATGGGCAAAAGTGACGGAACAAAGTGACAGTTTAGAACGACTTGACAGTTTTTGACGAAAAAAAATCGGAAACGAAATTGTCAACTCGTTACTCAGAATTCTCTCCAAAACCGTACCCCCTTAATGCATTTCTAACCCTGTATTCTGAAATTTTTCGATGCGCTCTGAATTTGAAAATTCGCCGGCTTTTGACGTCGTCATATTTTTTTTTTGTATTTTATTACTTATTTCTCTTCAATTTTATTGTCAAATTTTGCACTAGCCAATATGTTTTTAATAACAGAGGGAATTGTGCTACGTGATTGTTTTTTTGAAAAAAAAATAACAAAGCTTGTCAAACTCAATACTATTATGAAGTTCTAATATCTAACCCGGTTGACTTTGTTCGTATTTATAGGATTTTTTTTTCCTTTTTTCGAATATTGATTATTCCTGTTCAATCAGTCAAACTGATGAAATTTTTCAAAAAGGGCTAAACAGTTTGTTTTCATCATTCACATGAGTCATCAAAAAGTACTAGCCCCTTTTGAAACATTTTATTTGTGCAACCGATTCAACAGGAATGATCCAAATTTAGAAGAAAAAAAAAAATTACTGTCGAAACTATTAACTCAAACCTATTAAATAATGTAGATTTACAAAATGCTAGTCATATGAGGCCGTATGTAATAAATTTATATGTTACTAAGCTAATGAGTCATTAGTAATGACTCAGCATTTTTTAATTAAGTCACTAATATACCAACTGTGAAAGCAATGAACGGGAAAAAATGAAAGATAACGGGTGACAACATAACAGTCCAGGCGATGTATGTTACATACATGTGCAACGCCTGTATTATTATGTTTTTACCCGGTATCTTTCATTTTCCCATTCATTCTGTTATCTTCCGGATTTTTTAAGTCCATTTTCCGGAAATATCTATAATTGAGCTGCGCTGTTATCTTGCAGCTTTCCCTTTGGTTCCGTTTTCTTGCAAGTTTTTTTCAAGTGAAAGTTGCAAGATAACGGCGCAGGGGGTACATCATGCAGTACGAGCATTGTTATATCGTCTTAGTAAATCGCGACGACGAACCGTCAAGGCAAATTTTCATGAAAATTTCGAAAAAAAACTGAAAAACT
>SCLG01000245.1:42492-64144 GCA_004367875.1 Oikopleura albicans
CCCTGAACACGAAGTTGGGAAGTTTGTCCCAACACCCTCCAAAACATATGTTTGGGTAACCATCTGACGAAATTTGGGACAAAATTCTGAATTCGTGTTTACGAAACTGCTGCATAATCTTGTTAGGGGGGTAAACAAAAGCACATACAGCCCGTTCTCCTTGTGAGTTTTTGCTACTAGTTGTCATTCTTTTGGTTGTCTTATTTCGAACAAAATGCAAAATAAAAAAAACATAGTCCAATATGGAATTCCTTGACTTTAAAGTCGCCGTTATACCTTTCTGTTTTCAAAAATATGGAACTTTTTATAGACTCCCTTTATCAACTGGTTCCCCTTAACGTTTTTGTTTCGATTTGTTTTTCCCATTTTACATTTGTATAGTCTTTGCGCTAAGAAAATGTATCCATTTTGACATAATTGCTTTTCGCGAAAAACGTTTTGCTGCAAAAAATGTTTTTACAAGAAAAAGAAATGAAAAAAATAGTTTCCGCGAAATTTAGTTTTATCCGACTAATCTAATGGCAGCTCCCGTCCTTAATCCTTGTGCAACAATCAAATTGCCTGCCTAAAATCATAATCACGATTTTGTCCCCTTAGATATATAAATGGTGCACAAAGGTTAAAAAATACACATTTCGAGCAAAGACGGGAGTCACAGGCCAAAGCCTTCTATACTGTTTACATTTAAAAAGCCTTAAGTTCTGAGACACGTCTCTCCGACTATTCAATGAATAAAAAAACTAAATTTTTACAAAGATTAGAAAAAATATTAGAAATTTTTAGCTCATAATTACTCGTAATGGTTTTGTGCTGACCGGTACAAGGTGATTTTTTGATAGTTTTTACAATACATGCTTGTGGAATTGATTTTTTTTAGTACACAGGCCGCCATAAGTTAACCTTTTTTAGCAAAAAGTATATTTAGCAATAAGCAATTAACCGCCAATTTGGTGACAACTGGACACTTTTTGGGAAATGTTTATGACCGGTTAACAGCGTACACTGTCTCTCTTACATAGTTAACTGGTTATAGAAGTTTCACAAAAAGTATCCGGTTGACATCAAATTGGCCGGATAACTGCTCATTGTTTGCAAATTTTACTTTTAGTATTTTTAGTTTCATATTTTTCGAAAAAAATTGGTGACATAGAATTCAAAGATGCCGTCATGGGTATAAGTACTGTATATCGCTACAAAATTCGATTTCTTTTTTGTTCATTGAAAGGGGAGAAGACAAAAAAAAATACTGTACTAATAATTCCATCCGTTCCATTTATTTAATTTTTATATAAAAAATAATATTTTCTTTTGAGTCAAAAATATATTTGTTTTTTTCTTTGCCAGTCTTTTAGTTCAAAAACATG
Source organism: Oikopleura albicans (assembly GCA_004367875.1). Taxonomy (NCBI): domain Eukaryota; kingdom Metazoa; phylum Chordata; class Appendicularia; order Copelata; family Oikopleuridae; genus Oikopleura; species Oikopleura albicans. The sequence goes on from SCLG01000245.1 coordinate 43,857, forward strand.
AAAAAAAACTACGATTGCAGTCTTTGGTCTTCTTGAATCCCATCAAATCGGAGGAATAAGACATTGAATCTGACCAGAGACTGTAAAATTTCAATTATATGTTCACTGCCTTCAATAAACGATTTATTACGTCATTTAACAATAACAAACAACCCATTCTTACAATGGAAGTATATGTTTTTATTTTGGCCAAAGAAGAAAGTTTATTATTACCGACAGATTTTTTTCGCCATCAGAAGATACAAAATTGTTATTTTACTTTTCTTGTACCGAAATCCACGCTATGTCCCAATTCATTCGCAAGATATATTGTTTTCCCAGCCATCTCTATATTTTAGTGGATTGGGACACCGCGTGGATGTACAAAATTTAGTATGTCCTGTAGAAAATCCACCCGGTGTCCCAATCCACTGAAAAGATAGAGATGGCTGGAAAAACAATATATCTTGCGAATGAATTGGGACATAGCGTGGATTTCGGTACAAGAAAAATAAAATAACAATTTTGTATCTTCTTATGATGAAAAAATACTGTAGTAAAATTTTGTAAGTTGCTTCTTCAAGACACCTGGTTTGACAGAGATATTTTTTTTTGAGAGAAAAAAGTCTTAGAGGGGAAAATTATATCAAATTTTAAGAAGTGAAATTATTAGCTATAAGCGTGTCATATGAGTTCCGAGCGTTTTTCTTTTGTATTTTTTATTTCTTAAACTCACATGAGGGCGCGCCTTTAGCCGCTAGAGAGCTTTTCAAGACTCCGAAGGGCCTTTTTTGATAACAAAATGCTCTCTGGCGCCACAATCTATGTGCGTGCGTTTTTGGTTTCAAATAGGTGATCTACAAGTGAACAAATGTAACTTCATAAAATATAAAGATATCGTTTCCCATGCCCAGAAAACTGGAATCTATTCATTTATAAAACACGAAAAATACCGGAAATTCATATGACACTGCGATCTATTCAATTTTTTATGATGTAGCATACTTGGTACGAAGTTCTCCGAACACTGTTAGACAATTCACCCGATAATAACTCTATTTTCATCAGTAAAAAAAGTTCCTATTGGGACTACGGAATGTATTTAAAATAATTATACTAACGATCCGGGTTAATTCAGATGTCCACGTTAGAATTTCTTATTGATCTGCCCGAGTATTCAACGTCGCTAACGTGCGCAATCATGCGTTTTCCGCGGGGACTATTCGTGTGGGCCGGGTCTGGGGCCGAGTTGGGATATATGTCCGTGGCTGTCCCGTCCCGACAACAAAAGGGATCATGTGGATCAATTGTTCTCGAAAATTCGTCGCGGGCTACGCAACTAAGCGCTCGCCTTTCAACCCTACTTAAACTCCAGGTCCTCGTATCGGGCGATTTAGCCGACGAAGCCGACCACCTATGGACACATCTAGAAAATCGAATTATTGAAGAAATTAATGTACAGCCGGATTTTTTTGCCCATAAATAATTTGCAATCTGTGTTACTTTGAACCACAACTTGGAAAATAAAGAAGCAATGGCGAGTTCTTTTAATATCATAGGCGGTGTCTTTATCGATAAATTGTGGGCTTCATAGGAATTATTGTTATCAGACAGGGGGGTCTGATAATAAGGTCACAGGGTGTGACCGTTATAAGGTCAAGTCATCTCTTTTACACTAAGGTCAAGTCATTTTTTTAAGATAAAACATGTCTTTTTTTCACTTTTTTTGGATTTAAATTTAGAACTCGACATATTATATGTCACATATACGTTTAGAACGACAGGGGTAAACACGGGTAAAAAAATTTTTCTATTGAAATCATGTCTTTTTCACTTTTTTGGGTTAAAATTTAGAACTCGACATATACGTTTAGAACGACACGGGTAATAATTTTTATTTATAGAAATCATATGATATATCTTGTTGGACTTTTTTCTTGCGCTAAGGTCAAGTCATTTTTTGGAGTGCATTAAGGTCATTTTTTGGGGCTTGACCTTATAACCAGACCCCCCTGTATTTGACACGGCTTCCCAGGATATTTGGCTCAAAAAGCGGCTCACGTAACGGGTTTGCTCGGCTATGAAAGAATAACAATCTATGCACAAATTGCAATTTATATAATTTATTTACAGAAAATTTTTCGGGGTTAGACAGGGGTTCCTTCATTAGAAGAATTTTGTCGAATTATTAAATTGAAGAATCCGGTAATAAAGCCGTAGTTTTCTTGTTGAATCGAAATCTTCATTTTCTCGATTTTCAACTTTTGTTTTTCTTGAAATGCACGGTTGATTTGGCGTTTTGGTCGACTATTAACTTTCTGAAGAGTATCGAGGAAAAATTGATTCATCTCATCATGACTCATGTTAAATTCCATTTTTATTTCGTGTTTTGTTTATTTGTTTGTTTCTGTATATGTTTAATAATTTTCGAGAAATGTAGTCTTTATTTAAACACAGAAAATGGCGCCACCAAGCGCCCAATTAACAACAATCAATCATGAGGATTGTTAATTAGGCTGCACACAGCAGTTAACTATTTGCTAATCGTCACTTAATTAGCTTCATTAGCTAATAACTATACGAAAATTGAGCATTTTGAAATGACTTTAATATGAAAATGCCCCAGTTGTTAATCCGCTAAAGGCCGTTATTTTAGAGGATCAAATACAATCAATTGCCATTTTTTGACCTATTTTTTATATAAATTACAGTCCGTAACCATTTATCGGACGTTTTCGGTTCTCGAAAATAGCGTCCGATAAATGAGCATCGTCACAAAAGAGGTCATTTGTTTATTAGAATGACCCCATTTTGGCCAAAAAAGCGTCCGATAAATGAGGAAGTGTCCGATAAATGGTTAAGTCTTTTTAGATTTTTTTCTATGAAATTTGCACAGATTTATTTTCAGAAATGATTCATGTCTTTTGAGATTTTTTTTGTCAAGTAATTACTCAGGTCAAATGGTGAAAAACAAATTTATCGTCTAAATTATTTTCGGATGGTTATAAGGAATTATGGTCTTTCGAAAATGTATGTAAGGTCTTATGATCCTTTTTCTAAAGACATTATAACCATCACTCTTGTATAATTTGTGGCTAAGGACTATCATTTTCATTTATTCTCTAACCTGTTTATTCTTTAATCGGTAATTAAAATTATCGTTATTAACGCGGTTTTTCTATTCAGACAATCTAAATTGGACATTGATTCTTCCTATGAGTAAACGGGAACTTTTTGTCGGAGGAATCAATTCGGCACTGACTAATGACCAATTAAAACAATATTTCAACACGTTTGGACTCGTCGAATCCTTCAAACGCCCCGTCGACCGACGAACCGGCCGAAATCNCCCGCTCGCACATTTTTTTTCTATAGAAATCATGTCTTTGTACACTTTTTTTCTATAAAATAGTGTCTTTTTTTAGCATTTTGTAGAGTGAAGACCATAATTTTTTCGCGAAAATCAAATATTACCAAAAAATTTTTTAATGGCATTAAGGTCAAGTCATTTTTTTTGGAGTGCATTAAGGTCAAGTCATTTTTTTTGGAGTGCATTAAGGTCAAGTCATTTTTTTCTGGCTTGACCTTATAACCATACCCCCCTGTATAATTTATTTACATAAAATTTTTCGGGGTTAGACAGGGGTCCCTTCATTACAAATTAAAAGCTGCGTAACAACCTGGTGGGGTCATTTTTATAATAGTCATTTTTATAATGCTTAAAAGGGATATATGATCCCCCATAAGGTGTCAAATTGCTTAAAACGGGACATATGACCCATCAAAAGAAAGTTTTTGTCAAACTGAATATATTTATCTTACAGGGGTGGTAATAAGGTAATGAATAACAATCTATGTACAAATTACAATTTATATAATTTATTTACAAAAAATTTTTCGAGGTTAAACAGGGGTTCCTTCATTAGAAGAATTTTGTCGAATTATTAAATTGAGGAATCCGGTAATAAAGCCGTAGTTTCCTTGTCGAATCGAAATCTTTATTTTCTCGATTTTCAACTTTTGTTTTTGTTGACATGCTCGGTTGATTTGGCGTTTTGGTCGACTATTAACTTTCTGAAGAGTATTGAGAAAAAATTGATTCATCTCATCATGACTCATGTTAAATTCCATTTTTATTTCGTGTTTTGTTTATTTGTTTGTTTCTGTATATGTTTAATAATTTTCGAGAAATGTAATTTTTATTTAAACACAGAAAAATGGCGCCACCAAGCGCCCAATCAACAACAATCAATCATGTTGATTGTTAATTAGGCTGCACACAGCAGTTAACTATTTGCTAATCGTCACTTAATTAGCTTCATTAGCTAATAACTAAACGAAAATTTAGTATTTTGAAATGACTTTAATATGAAAATGCCCCCAGTTGTTAATCCGCTAAAGGCTGTTATTTTCGAGGATCAAATACAATCAATTGCCAATTTTTGACCTATTTTTTATATAAATAAAGTCTTTTTACATTTTTTTGTATGAAATTATGCACAGATTTATTTTCAGAAATGATTCATGTCTTTCTAGATTTTTTTTTTCAAGTAACTACTTAGGTCAAATGGTGAAAAACAAATTTATCGTCCAAATTCTTTTCAGATGGTTATAAGGAATTATGGTCTTTCGAAAATGTATGTAAGGTCTTATGATCCTTTTTTTCTAAAGACCTTATAACCAGCACTGTTGTATAATTTGTGGCTAAAGACTATCATTTTCATTTATTCTCTAACCTGTTTATTCTTTAATCGGTATACAATGTAATTAAAATTATCGTTATTAACGCGGTTTTTCTATTCAGACAATCTAAATTGGACATTGATTCTTCCTATGAGTAAACGGGAACTTTTTGTCGGAGGAATCAATTCGGCACTGACTAATGACCAATTAAAACAATATTTCAACACGTTTGGACTCGTCGAATCCTTCAAACGCCCCGTCGACCGACGAACCGGCCGAAATCGAGAGTTTGCTTTTATTTCTTTTTCGGATCCAATTGTCTTCGAAAGTAAGTTCAAAATCCAAAAACTCGAAAACTAGCCTTATGTCAAGAATGAAATTAAAATACAGGGGTCGCTTTTTAGCACACTCCAAACTCGCTAGTAAATTAGAGTGGTTATCGGACATCTGGGGTTTTCGTGAAAAATTCATTTTATAGATTGGGGCCTTGGCTTCCGTTCTATCATAGAGCATTATTATTTTTTTTCAAAAATTGCGCCTGAGTACCGATAATTTCTGCTCACACTGAAATGGAAGTACTTATAGATGACATTTCTGAGAAGTTTTAGAAAAAAATGCAAATATTCTATGATAGAACGGAAGCCAAGGCCCCAATCTATAATATGAATTTTTCACGAAAACCCCGGATGTCCGATAACCGCTCTGGAATTTGGGTGCACTTTTGTGTACTAAAAACGACCAGGTTTTTTGGGGTCAGAAAGGACTGTATGTAACGTAAATACTCACTTTTAGATGTTAAAAACTTTGAACCACACAATATTGGTGGATTTCACATTGACGTTCGCCTATCGCTGAGCAAGGAAGAACTGAAATCGCGGCGTAAAGAAGAGTCACTAGGTGTCGTCGAAATTGACCAAGAAAGTATTGCCAAAAGATATTACAAACATTCTATGCTCGAAGACCCATGGCGCAATTGTAAACCAGTTCAAGTACGTTTACATTCATTGAGTTTTAAGTGTTGAGTTTTAAGTGATAATGCTGGAAATAAGGTCGGCTAGATTTTGTTTATAATGCAAAAGTCAAATTTAGCACCATTACAAATTAAAAGCTGCGTAACAACCTGGTGGGGTCATTTTTATAATAGGACTCCCCCATAAGGTGTCAAATTACAAATTGTTAAAAAATGGATATATGACCCCCATAAGGTGTCAAATTACATATTGCTTAAAACGGGACATATGACCCGTCAAAAGAAAGTTCTTGTCAAACTGAATATATTTATCTTACATGGGTGGTAATAAAGTAGATGAATTTTTTACCGCTATATTCTAGGCTGACCACGAACGCTCAAAATTTGATTCAAAAACTCGCCATCGAAATCGCTTATTTGCGCGTTGTGAGCCAAGTACGCCACCTCGCCGTCCGGAAAAAGCAAGTGTTATAATTCCAGGACCGCCGGCACTGACGCCGAAGCCATCAACTTCTCACTCGTCTAAGCCAAAAAGTATTACAGGAGAGGTACCGGAGAGTGGACCTCATTCCCCCAAGGAGCTTCCACGTATCCCTCCTAATGGAGTCGTCATCTCCAATTTTATCCCCAATTTATACCTTAATAACCAAGAGCCACAAAATCAGGCACAGGTTGAATAGAAAGAGAGGCCGCTAAATTTACGATAAAATATGTGTTTTTGAAAAAACATAAATCTAATATTTTCACCCAAAAAAAATAATAAAAGGTCTAAAGACGATTTTTTTGACGCATCGATTCACGGGGAGCTTATAGTCGGACATATTTGGAGTCACCATGAAAAAAGCTTTCGATTAAAGGTTTCAGACGGGTAATTTCAAAATTTGTAATTTGACACTTTTTAAGGCCAAAGAGAGTCAAATTTCAAATTTCAGAAATAGCATATTCGTGATCACGGTTTAAAATTCTATCGATTAAGGGGTATCAACGGCTATTTTCAAAAGTTGTAATTTGACCCCCTTTTAGGGCCAAAATGGGGTCAAATTCTAAAGGGTAAACTTCTAGGCTATCTGGTAAAACGTTTATTTTAAAGGTAATTTATGAATTGATGAAAATTTGATCTCTACGGCCCTTACATTAGTATTATTCAAAACATTCTCTCAACCCAAAATAGCAAGATTTTACGACCGACGAATCCGGCATAGTGACACTGTCGAGGGGCGTCGACATTCGTCTTTTTGAGTTTTTCTTGCGCATTTTTCACAATTCAAAGCTGAAAACGGAATTAAAGTTTGCCACCCTAAACGACACACAACATCAACACCTAATGAGCATTAAAAATGACCTCGGGTTAGAGGTAACGCTTGAAGGCGACCTGATTACAGTTTCGAAATCAACGGCGTAGCCTCTTCTTCGGACTCTGAANTCTGAAAGTTAACAAAAAATATATACATATATTTATATATATTTGCAATGGAATAAGAGACCTTTAAAATGAAGAAGTCTTTTAGTTTACAAAAAAAGTTGCGAACTTTATTTAACGCTACCCAAATGCCCGAAATACGGTTTCTTGCAAATAATAATGGCTAGGGTACGAACGGTTTTGAGAGACGGCACAGTTGACAAAAGAGGAAATAAACACAGCCCCTACTTCCATTAGGGACGCTTTTGATTTTTAAAAGAGTCCCTTATGGGCCGAATTGCCGTAGTGTGGTAATTTTTGGACGTATTTTTCCAATTGGGAAAGTTCCCCTTAATGGGCGTGCGGACTGTATGATTTTCAGTCAGCTGAATTCAGAAGGAAAGCAAAGCCAGATAACGCTTATGCTCTTCAGCTGGGAAATTATAGCTATTTTCAGTGTAATACAGTCCCTACTCCAAATACGGACGCTATTTTCGAGAATAAAAACGTCCATATTGGGAGTAGGGACTGTACTACAGGGACCTTAAATGCATTTTCAAAACCACCACCCCTGTAGGTTTTGAAAATGCAGTTAACATCCCTGTAGTACAGTCCCTACTCCCAATATGCACGTTTTTGATTCTCGAAAATAGCGTCCCTATTGGGAGTAGGGACTATATCACAGAAGCGTACCCGGTTTGGGAGATCTCGCATCAATTTTTTGTATTCGATTTATTAAGAATACATAAAGTGTGAATTCTTTTCAAATCCTTTTACCGGGAAATGCCAATTTAATTTCTCGAGTTCGTAGCCTAACCATTGCGTGTATTTTTATTGTGACAGCTTATTTGGGAGAACGGTGACTTGGAAGAATTTTCATTAGGTCAAACAAGGGCTATTACAGGGTCATCAGAGAGTTTTCAGATAAAAATCATGAACTATTATTGAACCTTATGTTTACAAAAATCAAATAGATACAGTACCTTAACTCATTATAGATTTTTTGGGTCAAGAACCCCTTTTCCTCCAAGAGAATATTTTTTAATGCATTAATGCGGCAAAAACTACAGTTGTACATACACCGAAATACACCGTTCTCTCAATTGACCCGGTGTGTCGGAAATGACAATAATGCTCGATGCATGATGCCCTTAATTGTAAACGATTCATTGAATTTCCATTATCAACTTCTTAAACAACTTATGACCATTTAGTTTTTTTGGATTATTCCATGGTAGATTTGGTAAAAAGGGGGATATCGCGAGTTTTTTGAAAAAAAAAATAAGAAAACCAAGAAAACCAAGTTGTAGAGCTCGTCAAACTACGTCGATCTGATTAATCGAAAGTTGATTCGGACGACCAGGGTTCCCTATAACACCAGCTGTCGCAGAAAATAATGTTTTTTGCGTAGGTTGATATTTTCAAACACCTCTCTAGGGACGTCTGGTGGCCTAAATAAATTTTTGATTAACCAGATCGACGTAGTTTGACGAGCTTTACAACTTGGTTTTGTCAGTTTTTTTTTCGAAAAAATTGCGATTTCCCCATTTATACCAAACCTACCAATAGAGGATGATCTCTTTTTAATTTGTTTACTGGAAATCTATGAAATAAATATTTTCATAAGATAATTTTATTTAACATTAGGGTCAATAGTTATTCTCGTATGAGTATTCTGTTGAAAATGAGAATTGCATTTCTATTAAGTTCACTTGTTCAGGTACATCTTTTTTGTTTGTTCATCATGATGCCTACCCAAATTTTTTTCTCACCGTTTTGCCCTTTGTCACGTGACTTACTTTTTTTCTCCCATAAAAAATGGTGCTATAATGGGTGAGACAACTTGATATTCTGATGAGTACTTTTTCATCATTTGACATTTCTCGGTGACCAGAGTACACATTTATGACTAAATTTGGTATTTATTAAAAACTCAAATTTCCCTATAATATGTATAAAGCTTAACTTTGACTTAAAAGTGAAGGAAATTAAACAGTTTAGCTACAATAAGATATGTACAAAAATAAAAATGTCTGAGAACTGCTGGAATCGAACATGCGACCATAGAGTCATACTTGGGCTGAATCTCAGCTCGAATTCGTTATGTGAGCAAAAATTATACTAAATAATTTCGAAGACCTGGCCTATTATTGAAAAACATGACCCTTCCAAAATAAAAAATTATAATTAAAACTCGATTGAGTCAAGTCCTCGATTTGCTACGATTCGGTTCGTACTCCCGCTTTGCGGGGCTGCTTTTTGATGGGCCAAGACTCAAGGGGCTGTTACACGCCTTTTCAGGGGGTTTTCTGAAGTCTTTTCAGGCTCGTTTGCGTAGCTGATTTTTATGGGATTTTAGTACGGATTTTTCCAGTAATGAAACATCCAGAGTGAACATATGAAATAATTTCCAATCAAAGAATTTTCAGTTTTCGATTAAGACTTTTAATATAATTATAGGGGATTTTCCGTTTTTTTCCAAGTTGATTGTAACCATTTATTTCTAAAACGTTTTGCTGCCTTAAATAAATCATATTACTAGGCTAATTATTTCTGATATATAATTTTGTTCGTCTGGTTCATTTGTTATTTGCTCGTTCTATATTTTTTTTTTGAATTTTGCAATTATACCAGTTTGGGTGAATATTTACGTGGCCTAGTAAACAGGACGTTGCATAAGACCCACAATTGTCTAGTATTTTGGCACTAGACGTTCAATGTGAAATTTATATGTTAAAAAATATTTTACCGTGCATAGGGTGTTCAAGGGTTCATACGTTAGGTTATATATTTGTGCCCCAACTTGATTTATTTCCAAACCCTCTAAATACTCCGACAATAACCGATTTTATATTTAGCTATATCTAACAATTGTTAATGGCCCTCAAAATTTTGAATGTTACTTTATGTTTGTCATAGTTTAACTCAAAAATGTTCGTAAGGATGTCCGAGAGGCAAATAGATTTTTGACATTTACTTCTAGGGATAAATTCAGATAGATGCTGAATGTCCAACGTTTAACTGTTAAACCAAAAGGCGAGATGAATTAAGCATTTTTAAAAGGGCAAAAGTTTAATCAGATGTTACAGAGCCCTAATATATACATACTAATGTAATTATAACCTGAAAGCGACCAGGTCATATTACTTCCCACGCAATTAGTAATCTTATTACTATATTATAATATAGTAATAAGATAACTCATTGCGTGGGAGGTAATATGACCGAGTCGCTTTCAGCTTGTGAGCACATTATGTATTACATAGAAGCAATATGATGCATATTATATAAAGCTAATCTTGAACACCCTAACCCTACTATTTATGGTCTTTGAAATTTTTACAGCGGGCGAAATAGGTCAAACACTGCGCGTTACAAGTTCATTTCAAGAAAAAAAAAACAGATGAAAATATATCGGGAAAGGTACGCGCTCTGATACATATTTCTCATATATTAAACATATACAATATATTTTATGAACTGCATTTGATAACTTTAGAGACTTTTATTTTAATAGCTTTATCGTTTTTTTTATCTATTTTATGGGGCTTCCGTAAATAACTTTTCTGTATTGTAATAAGAAAGTTCCGTGGCGTTAGTACAATTTGAAAAAAATGGTTAAACTGTCCGATTTTTTTGTGGATTAACTCTCAGGGGGAACGAGTTTTTGGGAACCCGTAGGGGAAAATGCGTGTAAATAAACACGCACTTAAAAAATTCGCAATAATTCAAAAAAACTGGTAGAGCTCGTCAAACTAGGTCGATCTGAGTATTCAGAAATTGATCTGGGCCACCAGGGCCCCCTAAAGAGCTGTTTGAAATTTCCAACCTACGCAAAAAACACCGTCAATCGAATTTTCTCGGAAAGTTGAGGGGGGTCAGCAATACCTGTTTTGCCCTACGGGGCCTCCCTATGCCTTAAATCGACGAAAAAAACAAGTTGCGTGTATATATACACGCACTTCCCCTTGGGAGTTAAATTACGTTTTTTGGACTTTTAATCGGATCACTAAAAATGCACAAAATAACTGCATTCGTTGTGGTTATAAGGTTAGACGAGAACCTTATAATTCCAGCCCAATTGTTGAATATATATATTTTACTCAAATATGTTTTAACACGTTGGGCAAATACCCAATCAAGCCTAATTTTCAGTAAGAAACGAGTGTACTAAATGTTTATGCCTCAAATTCATTATTATAAAATTATTGCCATTACCAGGATATAGATTTTTCAAAACAGGTTTTAGTTATTTTGTGTGTGACAACTTTTATTTTATTTTTATTTCATTTTTATTCTGACGGAAATGCATTACTTTTGATATTGCTATTAAGTTGAACCTAGATAAATGTTTATGTAAACATACCGGTATACCGGCTATAGCTTATTTTCAATTATTGAATCCCCCCAAAAAAATTGCATAAAATCCATTTACAGAATTTTTCCTTTGAAACCGACCATTTAATATAATATATACACAGCTATTGTGTTAGTCTTACCAGAGTACCGGTTGACTTGGGTACAAAAACCTACCCAAATGAGCTGGTACTACTTCCGGTAAAATATTTCCGTTTTTTTAATATCTGCATATTTTGTGTTTGTACCCGATTGAGTTCAATCTGTTATTTGATAAGTCAGTGTTCTGATATTGTATTTCCTACACATATTATTTATTGGAATTCGCACAGATTTAACTTCAGTAGGCGACATATCTCCTATTGGTCAATACTTTTGCGTTATTGATATGTCAAACTGAATATCTTGTAATATGGATAAAGGAGTACATGAAGAAAGGGGAATATGTGGAGAAAAGTTCAAATAATTACCCTTTTTTCATACATACAGTTTATTTATGGTACCGGTCGAGTCTCATGAAAATCGGCCGAGCATTTTTAGTATACCGTGTCGGCATATTTTAAGATGATATAATACCAATTTTATCCTTTTTATTTGGAACTGGGGTGCCCCTTCTTTCTCCCATCTTAATAAATGCCGCATTTATAAAAAAAAGGGATAAAGGAGGGCACCCAGTTTAAAATAAAATGGGGAAAATTGGTCTTTATATCATCTTAAAATATGCAGACACGGTATAATAGAAATGCTCCGTCGATTTTCATGAAACTCAACTGGTACCATAAATAAACTGTATGTATGAAAAAGGGGTAATTATTTGAACTTTTCTCCACATATTCTCCTTTAAGAAAGGTTAATTTCTCGAACCTTTTCCATAAATAGCCCTTTATTAATGTACTCCTTTATTTATATAGAAAATTATTCCGTTTGTATAAAATATTATTTTATTCATATTAGAGGTTATTGTGTTGTATTTTATACAAATTTGAAGCGTGCCCAATAATCACAGCATATGTCAACAATCGTCAAACCATAATTTTCTCTAATAAAGACGATGATTTGGTGCCAGAAAGGTGACCCCTTTACATTGTACAGTAGAAGGATGAAGCTTATCGGAAGTGATTCTGTCGCACTTTTTTTTGATAGTTCTGCAGTTACTCATTAAGTTGTATCCAATGAACACTTCTATTTTTTGTGTTTGTGACAAATGTGTTCCGATTTCAGATCACTTGTACCAAGAAATAAATAACGAAAATAAAATGAAATATGGAATTGATATATGCACTGTCCGATGTTTTTTCTGAAATTATGTGGCATCTTACAGGCGGTCTTGGTTATAAGGTCAAGGTCTGAAAAACTGACTTGACCTTAAATACATTTTGAAAAATTGACTTCACATTATAAATTATAACCAAAAATTTTTCAAAAAAGTTCAAAAAGACAAGATTCTATGTTTTTTCGAACTTTTTGAAAGATTGTTGGCTAATACACCACCTAACCATGTGAGATAACACATTTTTTTCCAAAAAAGGTGTTACTTCATATGCAAATTGTTATCTCAAATGCAAACTGTTATCCCACATGGGTAGTGCGTAGGTTAAAACCCTGGAAAACTTGAACAAAAAAAAGTGTTATCTCAAATGAAAATAGGCTTTTTCTCTAGATTTAAATTCCAAATTGACAGATAAATTGAGCAAATGTTTCATTTTNAGTTCGTGTTGATTATTTTGACACAAACAGTTTGTTGTACTTTTTATGCTATCAAACTCGATAAAAAATTACTAAGTGTTGACGGATAAAGTGGAAAAAGTTTCCAAAAGAGCTAAGGGGACGAGTGGAAAAATTTTAATAATAACGGGGTGCAAATAGCGGCGGGCCTGGTGTGATTTTTTTTTAGATTTTTTTTTTGCAATACTTTGAGCGAACACTAAACATTTTAACCATTTAGCCAAAAATTCAACATTATGAAAGCTGCAATGTCCATTGGGAGTTAATTTGTTTTCAGAACTGATAAAAAATGTAATAAATATCCAAAAAAAGTGTTATCTCAATTGCAAACTGTTATTTCACATGGTTAGTGCGTAGGCGGAAATGCTGGAAAAAATAAGAGCAAAAAGTGACAAAAAAAGTGTTATTTCAACTGCAAACTGTTATCTCAAATGCAAACTGTTATCCCAAATGGTGTTATCTCACATGGTTATATGGTGTAACTTATAATGTGAAGTCAATTTTTCAAATTGTATTTAAGGTCAAGTCAGTTTTTTAGACCTTGACCATATAACCAACCACGCCTGTACAAGTTGCTTTAAGGGAGACCACTTGAAGTCGTGTACTTTAATTTTAGTTGAGCCTTGCCACAAAATACCGTCTCACATGAATTCCCGCCGTTGTTTTCGTATTTTTAGATGAGCATAGTCTAGTGTTTGTCGAGTAGAAAAATCGATTGGCCGGTTTCTTGACTCTGAAAGGCCCTTCACGATAAAAAAAATGCTCTTTAACGCTAGAAAGTTTTTTAGTTAGTTTTTTTAGAAAAAAAAAATTAGTAATTCGTTGTAACTATGCTTGTATCTTGATCATTAATTTTGCATTTCCTATAATGGAACAAACCTGACCTGATAAATTTAGATTTTTTTTTCATAAAATGGACAATCAAATACGCCCTTACGGTCAAAATAATCGTCAGCCTTGGCGACAGAATGATAATCGACAAATGTGGCACAATGATAATCGACATCTGATTCCAATGCCCGCTGTAGGTAGATTTGTTTCTGTTTTTTGATGTGGCAAGTCTGAGTTATTTTTTGTAGCGGGGCCGCGGTGGGGGATTTCGGGGTCGAGGTAGAGGTCGGGGTCAGGGTGGACCCCGATTTGGACAGTACCAGGCGTTTCATTACCGCTCAAAGAACCCGAGACAACAGGCGCCCGTCGAACACTACTTCAAAACAAATATGCTGGATGACCCCTGGAAGGATTGCACACCAGTACAAGTATACCTACATACTAGGGCTTAACTGCTAGACTCTCTGGGATTGATTTTGACTCAAGTCCCGGAAATGGATTTTGTGTCGTGGAACTGGACTTGAAATATTTTTGGGCATAGAAAACGTTTCGAAATTGGTCTTTTTTTCGAAAAGCGTTCCCAGAATTGAGCCACTCCTGTATAGTCCCCCACTCCAATTATATCTTTATCACATTTTCAAAGTCCAACATGGGTAAAAGAAAATTTTTAGGAAAACATCATTTTCTATGTTAAAAATTAATATTACAATATTACATATTATTCAAGAAACACCAAATTTGGAAATATAATTTTAATTGTGAGTTTAATGAAAATCGGCCGAGGGTTTCTAGTATAACGTGACGGCATATTTTAAGATGATATAAAGACCAAATTTTCCCCTTTTTATTCGGTACTGGGTGCCCTCCTTTCTCCCCTCTTTATAAATGCCGGATTCACCCGAGTTCAAAACAAAAAAAGGTGTAAATTGGTCTTTATATAATTACAGTCCCCACCCCAAATAGGTAACACCCAAATAGGTAACAAATGACGTAATTGTCCAAATAGGTAACAACTTTTTTTCAAATTTCAATTACCCAAATAGGTAACAATTTTTTTCACAATTCTACAGAGGGGGTTGGTTATACGGTCACCCATTTATGTCGTTATAAGGTCAACTCACTTTTTTTCTATAGAAATCATGTCTTTTTACACTTTTTTTTTTATAAAATCATGTCTTTTTGTACTTGTTCTCAGCACTAAGGTCTTATTGTGAAAAAAATTCAATTTTATAAGGTGAAGTCAGTTTTTTCAAAGTGCATTAAGGTCAAGTCAGTTTTTTAGACCTTGATCTTATAACCAACCCCCTCTGTATATATACGTTATCGAAGATGAATTAATTGCAATTTTGATGAAAATTTTCCTGTCGAAAAAAAATGAAATAAAAAAAACACAGTCAGATACACAGTAGAACAAGATTCTGTTATGAGAAACAATAATTATTTTTTTATTCAAGACCCAAACTAAAATGGGTTTTCCTTTCTCGATACATAATAACTACAGGGGGNATCTTAAATATTTCAGGTATCCGAAGTGACAAAACAGCAAGCTCAAAATACTCGTCATCGATATCGTCTTTTCGCCCGACTTGACCAAGAGGAGCGGGACGATGACGTCATCGGGCCCGACGGAAAACGCATCAAGGTAGAAAATGAAACGTCAAAGGCGCCTGTCGAACCGTCCGAAAATCCGGACGAAATTCAAATTGATGATTCGAGTGATGAGGAAACTTCAAAAACGGTCGAAAAGAAGCCGAAAAAAGAGGACGGAAAAAAGACCGAAAAAGAGGCCGAATCCGACGAGGAGGAAGTTTATGATCCCCAAATGGACCCAAATCTCGACGATTTTGACGATGCCGAAATTCAATACGCCAGGCAAATGGGCGTTCCAGACTCATACTAATATATATTGCTATAGCAATAAACCCGTTTTTGAATATGATATGGCGCCGGTTCGTTTACGGAACCGGACAGTCTGAAGATATAATAATTGAATGGTCATTTTCGCAATAAATACAATGCTGGACGTATTACTCGATTTTTTAAAACGCCTTTTTTCTGAAAAGTGTTAACTTGAGGGCTTTTCACCCAGCGTTTGGACCAAATTACAGTCAGGACTCTCTCGATGTGCACACATTTTATTTGTATCTCTCAATGTGCACGTTTTTCAGACATGTCTTTTTTTCTGAAAAACTTGCCAAATTATATTTGGAAGGATTTTTCGAAAAATCTTCTCTTAAAAACGTCTATATTAATAAATATTCAGATAAAATAGGTGCACATCAAGAGAGCCCTGACTGTATGGAAAAATATTCTCCCCATTGCGAGGGACCACTAGTGTGAAGAACTTGCCAATTCATCGGTTTCATTAATGAGCCTGTGCAAATTTGGACGGTTCGCATTTTGATTCGTGAAAAAGAGTGTCGAATAAGTCCATATTCTCATTCGGGACGCTTTTCACGCCGTGAATTCCTTCTTATCTCCTAAAATCGGTACTTTGGGACAAGCCACCCGATTAAGGCCACTATTCACGATAATAAAAACGTCTCTAATGAGTTTCAGGACTGGGTATCTGAAAATTTATTGGGCGCTATATTTGTTTTAACTCGCAGGCGCCGGAGTATATTTTTACGTGATAAGGCGTGATAAATTAGTACCTTCTTCCAACTTTTCGCTGTATATATTTATTCTTCGCCATTTTAATAAACAACCAGAAGAAAATGAATCGTCATATAGAATCGTTGATGTCTTTAGAGAATGTCGCGAGAATGGATGGGCGTAAATTTAAACAAGGCGGGCATGGATCGCGTGCCCAAGGAACAGGTCAACAAGATCGTCTATGAACTATCAAAGGATTCTGTTTTGGGTTTTAAAATTAATTATATAAATACATGTTTGTTTGTTTGTTTATTTCGGCACATAACAGCACCAGTTTTGGCAGTAAAATAATAAAGTAAAACTGCCCAGTTTTGGACAAGAGTTTTTGCCTTTTTCGCCGAATACGCCGTTCACGTCCTGATAACTCAAATATTATAACCATAGTTATGGTTAACCCAAATATCTAAAAAGTACGTTTATAAGCTCTGAGCTCTTTTTAGCACTTTTTTTACAGTCAGACTTAATGTATGTTGGCCGGTTATAAATCATTTCGAAAATCTGAAAACCCCACGTAGATTTTTTCAAAAAAGAGCAGAAGCAAGAAGAACTGTACAAACAGAAGGGCGAAGAAGTTCGCCAATCGATTCTAGACGCTTCAGGTGCTCAACGAAGTAAAAATAGGGCGGTAATGGACAAACTTCTTCAACAGGTAATATATTCTGCTCAGTAAATTCAAAAATTCAATTTCCAGTTGCATTTCCAGTTGCAGTTACTTTAATCCATAATACAGGGGGCGTTGGTTATAAGGTCAGCCATTTGTGCCGTTATAAGGTCAAGTCAGTTTTTTTGCACTAAGGTCAAGTCAGTTTTTTCAAGATAAATCATGTCTTTTTTCACTTTTTTTTGGGTTTAAATTTAGAACTCGACATATACGCTTAGAACGACAGGGGTAAACACGGGTAATAATTTTTTTTGTTATAGAAATAATGTCTTTTTACACTTTTTTTTTTATAAAATAGTGTCTTTTTAACTTTTTTCTAGAGTGAAGACCATAATTTTTTGGGGAAAATCAAATGTTGAACAAAATTTGCGTTTTTTTCCTAGCACAAAGCTCTTATTATGGAGAAAAATTTGTGGTTGGTTATAAGGTCAAGTCAGTTTTTTTTTAAATGCATTAAGGTCAAGTCAGTTTTTTAGACCTTGACCTTATAACCAACCCCCCTGTAAATAAAATTCTAGGTAGAAAGTGAGTTAAATTACGATCGGCTAATTATTCACGTTGACATGGACATGTTTTTTGCTGCGTGTGAAGAGCGTGAAGCTCCCCAATTAGCCGGAAAATTATTTGCCGTCGGCTCGAGCTCAATGTTATCGACTGCCAATTATGAAGCTCGAAAATATGGGATTCGAGCTGGCATGCCCGGCTTTATTGGGCAGGCGCTTGCACGACGTCTGGCCAAAAAAGAATTGATTATCGTCCCGTCAAAATTTCCACTTTACAAGGCCATCTCACGCGATGTTCAAAATGTTTTTTATCGATACGATCCGAATTTCTCCATGATGAGTCTTGATGAAGCTTACCTTGATTTTACCAATCATCTAAAATTACGAGCTAAAAAGACGGCTATTGAAAAATCCGTGGTTGAAGAATTGTGCCCAGTTTGTGCAAAAGTTAGGTCAGTATTTTTTCAGTTCTTTACAGGCTTTGTTGTTTGTACCGTCAGCTATTTTGACCGCTATAATTTCAAGTCAGTCTATTTTCTGTAAAATCATGTTCTTCTAAAATAACCTTGACCTTGACGGTTTTTTTTTTGTTAAAGGCCATCAATTTTGGTCATTTTTTTCAGTATAATAGTTATCAGAATAAAATATGTTTTGCGTCTGATACACTCCCTGTGCACTTATCTTGCACATTCGTTGACCCAAAAATTGGCAAGATAAGTGCAAATGGCAAGATAAACGCACAAGGCGTAGACGGATTAGCTGGAAATCATGGATTTTCAAGATTGGGCAAGATAAATGCATGATCTGGAATATTTTGGAGCTTTAGAATGTTTCGGATTTCAGTGTAATTGTATAAGGTTAAAAAATTCTAAAAAATAAATCTCATGTACACTTGTTGAAAAATTTGTGGATTAAATGGCGAAAAGACAAAAAAAAGTTTTCTTATCGTATGTCCATTGAACTAAAAAAAGAAATATTGAGAATTTATTGTGTGAAAACTACACCATTTTATATTTCCTCAAGCTATTTATGGGCTATTAGTAATTTTTGGCAAGATAAATGCATAGTGCGTAGGCGCATGTGATGGAAAATATTTTTGGAAAAAATTGGCAAGATAAGTGCACCATCAGGCTTTTGGCAAGATAAGTGCTGGCAAGATAAGTGCACAGGGAGTGTACCTGAATATAAGACATTTGTCCCTAACGGAGCACTTTTTTGAGTTAGGCCTTTGTTCGCAAATAAATCGACTCATTCAGTGAGTAGGGGCACTGATTTCGTTCCTGGTGTCAATTTTGTCATATGACCCCCCTAGGGTGTCAAATTACAAATTGTCTGAAATGTGCCCTTATGGTACTCATTCGATCTGATTTTGAAGGACGATCACGACTATGCTATTTAAAAACCCTAATCTAAAATGTCCATTGTCTTGAACTTTCATTAGTTAGGTCCGATATTGTTAAAAAACGCCGCGAAATCGTGCAGATAAGGCAACTTCTTGACGACCGGAAAATTGAGGGCAAAAGAGTAGCCGAATCGGACAGTGAAAATGACGAAAATTATACCGAAATATGTAAAATATTCGACGTTCCGGTCGCTTTTAAAACCGATACAAGAGAAAGCGATTCGCATGTTTATCAAATTCGACTGGTACAATTGGAACATGCGATTACAGAAGTGGAATTAAAAATTGAAAAAAGTGCACCATGTGAGAAATGTAAACGGCGGTTTTATGGGGACGATGTGGAGTCGGCCGTCGACGAAATGCGTTTTCGTGTTTTTAAAGAAACCCACCTTACCTGTTCAGCTGGCATTGGGCCTAATGCTCTAATTGCAAAAATTTGCTCTGATATGAATAAGGTAGTTTTCATTTTTCAATTATCAACTCTCAAGCACAAATAAATTCTGACTAAGGACTGGTATCTTTAGTAAGTGTAAATTAAGGGTTTAAACTACAGGGGTCCGCTATATTGTTATCATTAATTTTAAATTCTACCGGTTGAGTTTCATGAAAATCGGCCGAGTGTTACTAGTATACCGTGTCGGAATATTTTAAGATGATATAAAGACCAATTTTCCCCTTTTTATTTTAACTAGGGTGTCCCTCCTTTTTCCTCTCTTAATTAATGCCGCATTTATAAAAAAAAAAGGGGAGAAAGGAGGGCACCCTAGTTCAAAATAAAAAAGGGGAAAATTAGTCCTTATATCATCTTAAAATACGCCGACACTGTAGAAAACGCTCGGCCGATTTTCATGAAACTCAACCGATAGCGATTACAACACATGTATTTTTTTCTAAGAGTTTATCATCCTTAAGAGTCGTTGCTCGAAACTGCCTCTGATTCAAATTTTGTTGTTTTTTAATTTCTAAAAATGAAAACTAATCGTGAGCCAAATGGACAATATCGTGTTGCCAATGAGCGAGAGGCTTCAACAGAATTTATTCGAAATCTACAGGTTCGAAAAATACCCGGAATTGGAAAGCGCACGGAAGCTACTTTATCATTTGGCTTTCAAATTCAGACCGTA
>SCLG01000245.1:95373-110419 GCA_004367875.1 Oikopleura albicans
TGCTAATACTCATTTTGGTTTCCTAACCTACACGTAAAATTTTTGTATTTATTATAAACGGACTGTGCAACTCAAGCCTAAAGCGGATTCGAAATGACATCAAGGAAGCAAATGAAAAAACTCTTGCAGACTGGCGAAGCATTCGCAATAAGGAAACTGTTCATTTTTACTCAAAAAGCATTAAGGCATATATCTCTTGAAATATTTTATTTGGATGGGCATCGATCCATTTGGTAAGGGGACAAATTGGTACAAAAGCTTTATAATAAGTCCCAATTTGGGACATTGATAACGTGAAATCCGTTCAACATTATTTACCGTGTGCTGACGCTCAGACTGTAGGGCTTTTAGCAATTAATTCAAATAATTTTTAACGCCGTTTTGGCAGTACAGGGTAAAATTTCTCGATTTCCCGGAGATTAAAAATGAGGTTAGTTGAACAGCTAAATGTTAGCTTCAAACATTTTCGGAATTGTTGGACACGGAAACGACGGGCCTATTGGACCTCTCAAATGATACCGACGAAGTATTTGTTGATAATTCGATTACTGAATAAAAAAAACACTGTTTGAACACTTTTGCCTGCCACTAAATGGGTTGTGTAATGGAAGTTAGCCGGGAAATGCTCTGACAGTAAAAAAATACAATTTTTTGAAAAGAACCATTTGATTGAAGATTAACCTTTTAACCATACGATAAGGATAAGGAACTGTTTACTGACTTTTCAATTCTCGCGATAGGTCGCTTTTTACGCGCAAAATTTTTTTTTTATTTTTAACCGGTACTTCCAGTTTTAGCCCCAACATTTGTTGCGACCATAATTCAGTTTTTAACGCCTACAGAACGCATTTTCGTTTAACTAACATTTCGTTCAAAACATACTCGGTAAATCTGTTGGGAGGCGTGGGTTCGAATCCCACTTCAGTCACCAATTGGTCAGAAATGTATACAAATTGGCTCCTGCATTCAAAAACCAATTTAAAATTGAATTTCTTATCTATGCAAGGGGTTTTCCCATTTTTTACAGAGTATTTCCCCGCTATCTAAATAATATTTGTATACTTTCTGTAATTTATATCTATTTTTACACATAAACGTCTATATTTATAAATTATAACCGTGGTAAATTCTGGCAATTTTTAGAAAGTGAAAATGGCAGACTTTTTCGGCGACGATTTGGTGGAGGCAGAGGCTCCGGCCCCAACTCCAAACGTTGACCCAGCTGCTGCCTTTCTCGCCTCTGAACAGTCGGATTTAGCCCAAATTGAACAAAACGTTTATGACGAAGTGCCACAAACCGCCGGCGGTAAGTTGATTTAGTCCTCATCTTATAGCAATCAAAAGTCAAGAAAGTAAAAAGTAATGTCATCAAATCTTTTCGGAGCTTATAAGCAAAATCAAAACGACTAAAGTCCCTAGATGGAAATTCGAATTTTATTTCCGGTAAAAGCATGTCTTTTTAAAGAAAATTTTATAAAATAATGTTACACATTTTATGTCTTTGAGAACAAAAAGTTTTTTTTAGAAATTTATGTCTAAAATTATGAAACAATTCGACAAATTTATATCTTTTAGGGGCAAAAATCTACAGAGGGTTGTTTATACGGTCAGCTATTTGTGCTGTTATAAGGTCAACTCAGTTTTTTTGAAAGATAAATCATCTCTTTTTCACTTTTTTTGGGTTTAAATTTAGAACGAGACATACATTTTGAACGACACGTTTTTGAGAAACCTTATGTCCAATTTTTCTCTGGATTTTTTTGTACATATTTTTTTGACAAATTCGTTCTTTAGATTCATTTGATCCGTTTTCTATGGGTTCTGCAGCAGGTGTACCCCCTGAAGAGCCAATTGAGGACATGGGTTTCATCGAATCCGCCAATATCATTCCAGCAGCTGTCATCGAACCGGCGGTTGAACCAGTGGTTATTGAAACGCCCGTTATTTCGGAACCGCCGGTCCAAAGTGTCTTTACAATGCCAAAAATCGAGCCCGAAATTATTAAACAGTGGCGAGAGGATTTTAAAATTAGATGTGATGAAATTGAAGCAGTAGCTGACGAAGAGGTTAGTAGGAAGTTGCGCAATTCTTTATTATAGGGGGTGGCGGTTTATGGTCTAAAATTTTGACCGCTATAATATCAAGTTGACTTTAAATCTTTCTACCGGCGGAGACCCTAGATTGCCGTTATAATCACATCTAGACTCTAGAGGTCGGCAGATTTTGTACCCTTTTTCCGCGAACACGAGTAAACACGGGTAATTTTCAATGGTAGGGTATGGAAGGGTACACTTGTTTTTTTCACTTGGTAAGCCGCGATTTCACCCGTTATCCGCGGGTAATTACTCTTACTCGGGTACTTACCCTTGCTCGGGTATTTGTCTTAGCTGGGGTAATTATCATTGAGATGGAATGAAAGAAAAAAAAATACGAACTACAGGGGGTGGTTATAAGGTCAGCCAATTTCTGCAAAGATTTTGATTTTTCGTTAAAAATGGATATTTTTGTGCAGATTTTACGTTTAAAATCGCGACCTTAATTTTGAGAAACAGAATCTCCTCTAGTGGTGGCCCTTACTTTAGCAGGCCTATCTTAGAGCGGGACTGAAGAGTTTATAAGACATTAATCACTGAGTCTTATAAACACTTCTCGCATGTTTTGTTTAAACACGATATGTGTACTATTATGTCTATCTTATTCACGTTTTGAAATTTGACACAAGATTAACACTTTTGAAAAAAACGCTTATTTTTCTAATATCAAAAAAGGGGCTAAATTTTTGTCTAACTAATGTCTTCCCAGACGGAGCAGTGGAAGTCGTCGGCGAAAGAATCCCTGGACAAGTTTTATGCCGATCGTGCTGATATTCTAGAGAAGAATAAAAAGGTCAACCGCGAGAATGCCGATGCCCTCAAGGTCGAGCAAGTAGAATTTGACCCCACCGATGGCAAAACTGACCAACAAAAATGGGACATGGTGACCCAGAGAATTGATTTCAACGTTAAGGGTAAGACCGCATGCCATCCAAGGGGTTGTCAAAATTTTGACAGGGGCTAGTTGGAGTCCGGGACGCTTTTCGATTTTTACTGAAAGTCACAAAATTGGATTTTCCAGAGTTTGTAATAAAAATGGTCCCGGAATTGGACTTTTTTTTCTTTTGAAAAGACTTTTTTTAAATAATTTGAGGCAAATTGAGGTCTGCCGGACAAATTGATGTCTTTTTTAAGCTTGTGGGAAAATAAGAAGTAGCGAATTTTTGACAAATATGTTTTTTTGTTTAATTCAATCGTGTCATTTTGAGATTTTTTTTTATTTTCATAAAATCTTATATCAGAAAACCTCTAAATTGGTTTTTGAGAAAAAAAAATATACGATTGTCGTTTAGGCTTCTTTTATTAGACGTAGTTTACAAAAAATCATCTTTTTTGGCTCAGATCTTGTCTTAGAGTTGTGAATTTATGGGTTTTAGAATTTTTTTTTTACAATTAATATAAGTTTTTTTTATAACGTCATGAAAATAATAATTGTTGTAGGATCATGTACAAAGGATACATCCCGTATGAGACAAGTTCTACTCCAACTGAAATCTGGAACAGCAGAATAGAAAAAAANAAAAAAACAAAGAAAATGTGGACTTATAAATGGCCACCCCCAAGATCTCTTCCGAAATTGCCAGGAGAAAAAAAAAAGTCTGAAAAAAAAACTAACTAATTTTACCTAATTATGTAATGCATGACAAGATCGAGAATGATTTAGCCTTATTTTCACACTACTTGCCAAATCTCTGCTCACTGGATAAAAACAGCAACAAAACTTTAATGACAAAGACAACAAAAACATAAACAAAACATATCGGCGATTGACATAGGTGAGGGTTTCGGGTGTATATTTTAATATAGTTAATAGAGAGCATTCAATAATTTGGCACCGACTGAATTGGTACAATGTACAGCCGGTCCAAAACGTCGTAGGTTGATAAAGTATAAGGGCGTTTGTTTATAAGGTCGTAGAGTTGGTAGGCTATAAAGTCAAGCCATATCCCAGCCCCAAACATCTACAGGGGTCTGGTTATAAGGGCAGGTCAGTTTTTTTGCACTAAGGCCAAGTCACTTTTTTGAGACGCCTGTTTTTGGGAAAAAAATCTTCCAAAACATGTCTTTTTACGCTTTTTTGGGAATTCTACTTTATTCACATTGTACGTTTGATGGACAATTGTTTTGTACCAATTCAATCTGTGTCGATAATTTCCTTGGAGTGGCCGTTTTCGAGAAAAAAAAATCGGTAGAACTGTCGGTTTAACTCTACATTACCCTAATAAATTCATGTAAATTACCGGAATTCCAACATTCTCAATTTCAAGTTTAATTAAATGTGATTAGTGTTTTAAACACAATAATTTCTTAAATTTTAGACGCTTTTCGCCGATTTTACTTTTTTTCCTAAAATAGCTACTCCTCCTTTCCCGTAATTTACAAATATGTATCCCATGATTACACTTCTGCTCATTTTTGGGATTCAAATTATAGAAATTATATCGTACATGTGTAGTACTGTAGTACTTTCTCGAAAATTTTTTCTATTTCTTCACCACCTAACCAGTTATCTTAACAAATTGGGGTTATCTTAACACTTTTTGGATCAAAACGTATCGCGATTTTCAGTTGTTTAACCAAACGCCTTACCCAATTATCATAACAAAATTTAATTATTTAACACTTTTGGAGCAAACCAGTTAAGATAACTGGTTAAGTGTATTAAGGTGCCGTAGTCGTTATTGCGATTTCAATCTCTATTCTAGTCTGGAAAATAATATTTATGTTAGATCGGGGGTTAAAAAGTGCTTCAGAAGTAAATTTGGGGAATTTTTTTTATGAGCAGTTGTGTAGTCAAATGTAACGTAAAACAAAACCAATGAATAACTCGGAATAATTACTAAATAGGCGCCACCAACTGACTGTGACTAAGGCTTTTTATGGTAGTTTTTAGATTTTATTGAGAATTTATATTATAAGACAAATTGTTTTTTCCAGCTGGCTTATGCCTGGTCATGTGGTGAAGGGTACTTTCGCGACCATTTGTGGTCGGGAAAAAACCCGTTTATGACTACCTGCGCGACCATACCATTTGGTCGCGAATCGTTGTTTAAAAGATGGTTTCGCGACCAAATGTTGTGGTCGCGAAAGTACTCATAAACGGGTTTTTGGTCGCGAACGGTCATGTTACCAGCTGTCTTGATTCTAGAACGCGCCATTTTAATCGTTTAGTCACACTCAGGGGGTGCACCACAAATGTATTATCCCCTGTGGGCCTTTCGGGCACAGCATCTAGACTAGTATTGTTGGCTCCTTTGATTTTGGACCTCCAACTGTCATTGTCTACTTTTATACTTTCTTGTTTTCTTTTTTTTTCGCTATGGTATCTTTTTCCGCCTTCTACCGATGACGATTAGGCACGGCTTGTTTAGGGAAAANCAAATTTACTCATATACGGTCCTTAACCTCGACTCATTGAAACATCCCCCCTTGAGGCGAAATTCAGCTCATTAGGGACGTATAAACGCGTCGTTTATGAGAGTTCATTGTCCTAAGTGGTAATGTTTGGATAGTTTGGCGATATTTATTTATCGGAAAAGGGACTGTACTATATATATAGGAAGTTTGCACATTATTTAGTTTTGCCGTTGCCTAAAAACATATGCTACTTAAAATAGTACACATATTTTTTTCATTCATTATTCTTGTTAATATAATCGGGTCAAAATTTCAGGGATAATTTGGGGAAATTTTTTAAACAAAAATCTATACCTAAACTTCTGGGGGAAGCTTTGATGCGGCAACATCAAACTATTTCCTTTTGGAATTAATTTCGGAAAAATTCATTCACTTATCGTGTGAATCTTTTAATTATTTAACTAAAACGACATTAAAACATCAATCCCCTGGGAGTTAAAAAGCATCATTTTTTTTTCTTAGAAGGTGTTGGATTAACTCAGATAACATTTATATGTC
Source organism: Oikopleura albicans (assembly GCA_004367875.1). Classification (NCBI taxonomy): domain Eukaryota; kingdom Metazoa; phylum Chordata; class Appendicularia; order Copelata; family Oikopleuridae; genus Oikopleura; species Oikopleura albicans. The sequence goes on from SCLG01000245.1 coordinate 101,382, forward strand.
CTAGTATCTTTGACACCGTAGTCTGTTCCTTTTTAACCATCGTTTTTTTGTATCCGTTTGTGATTTCTGGGGCGTTGTGCAATTTCTGTATCGTTTCTTTTGTTTTTTCTTGGGTAAAAATATCTTAGAAATTTGGTTGAAAATATTTCATCCAAAAATAAATTTAAAATAAAGTACTCAAAAATGCGTATCGTTATTTAGCTCGGTACCGTCAGAATAACTATAAAATTATCAAATGTTCGATATCACATGGTTGCCTTAAATACACTAATTGTACTCATGGGGTCAGAGATCAAAATTGGTTCCTAATAAGGTTTTTTATCCAAATTATATTTCTTCAATTCTCGCTTGTAACAGCCGAGTTTTATGAAAATTAACCAGTTAGAAGCAAGCAAGTTTTGAGAAATCTAACTGGTTCATTTTCATAAAACTCGGCTGTTATGCCCAATAAAAAAAGTAATAAACTCAGTGATGGTGTCCCGAATGATTTATTGGGTCATTTTTGGACGTTTTGTTATCAATGAGCACGAAAAAGCGGTCAGAACCCGATAAAATAAGGGATAATACAGAAAATTCTGGAAAAAAAACGTCCGAAATGAGCGCGAAGGCAGGAATAGGCACAGGCGGTGGTTATAAGCCCGTATGGTCTTTTTAAGATCTTATGAATTATAAGGTCTTAAAAAGACCATACGGGGCCGTATGCTGGGCTTATAACCGTCTGCGCCTTTTACTGCCTTCGCACTCATTTCGGACGCTTTTTTCCAGAATTTTTTCTATTATCCTTTATTATAGGTTATAATGAACCCTTTATAGTTTTTCTGCAAACGTTTAGTGCCGTATCGATTGTAAAGGCTCTATTGTGGTGAGAAACATTTGTTTATTTTATCTTGTCAAAATGATCCCTTATTTCGTGAATACTTTAATTTACTTATACAACGCACATCAAACCCAAAAGCATTTTTAGCCGATCTGACAAAGAAATTGCCTTTTGTCACCAAAAACATTTGCTTTTTTAGTCTAATATAATTGATATTTATTAAATACGGAAAAATGTGGTCGAACAATTTTGTAAGGCGATTTCGCCCACGGGTTAAACCGGGTTTCATCTTGAGTTACCTCTGAAAAGAAATGGCGATGTCTAGAATGTTATTTTCAAAGTACACTGGGTGCGCAGTTAACCGTCTAGCCGTTAGATGTCCAATTTACAGTTTACTGTGCGCTTTCGGCTTGAAGATTCCGCCCACCACAACTTTATTTAACGACTACGCTAATTTAGCCGTTATTCTCCACTTTTACGAATTTTTTGTGTTTGGTTAACTGCGCACCCGGTGTCCTCCGCAAAATATAACGCCCAATGCAAATGAAAGCAGCTCAAATGACGAAAAAATGAGTAGGTGGACAGATACTAATTAGTATTTGGCATTTTCGAACAATGCAATTTCAAGTCTCACAAACATACTTGTCAAAAATTTGGCCCGCTTTCATTTGTTATAGGCGTTATATCACTATAATTTCGATTAAAATGCAAATATAAATAATCTTCTAGACATACTCCAAATTTTGGATTGAAACATTCTTGTTCTTTAGAAAGCTTTAAAATTTGGTTTACATGCTTTAACAATAAATCTGTTTTATTATTTATATCTTAGTCATTATTATTGAACTTATTAACTGTCTGTTTCTTACGAAAGATTACCGTATATATATTTATAAAAAATGAGCGAAAATTATTGTGTGTTTTGTTCTTTGGTGGGAAAATTTATCCAGTTAACCCACGACGCGACGTGTTGTAATCTAAAGCAACGAAAAGGGAAGAAGTTGGTCAAAATCCGATATTTTTTAAACAAAATGCATGTGATTTTATATGTTTTTTTCATCTTTTTTAATTTTTGTTTCTTATTATGTTATAATAAGCATAACTTATGTTACTTAACTCACAGGGGGAAGTGCGTGTAAATAGACACGCAACGTGTTTTTTCGTCGATTTAAGGCATATGGAGGCCCCGTAGGTCAAAACGGGTATTGATGACCCCCCCCTCAATTTTTCGAGAAATTGAGGTGTTTTTTTGCGTAGGTTGGAGATTTCAAACAACTCTCTAGGGGGCCCTGGTGGCGCAAATCAATTTCTGAAGTGTCAGATCGACGTAGTTTGACGAACTCTACAACTTGGCTTTACCAGTTTTTTTTGAATTATTGCGAATTAACGTGAATTTTTTAAGTGCGTTTTTATTTACAAGCATTTTCCCACTACGGGTTCCCAAAAACTCCTTCCCCTTAAGAGTTAAGGATATAAAAAGATGATACATAGGGTGCGCAGTTATCTTGCGAACTTCCTCCTTGAAATGTCGCAAATAAGCTTTTTTCGCAAGATAACTGCTCAGTGCATATCATATAATTATTATAAATCCAGAAAAATAAAGTTCTGAAAAGTCGCAAGATAAGCGTACGAGCGGCAATTTTGCAAGATAACTGCTCGCAAGATAACTGCGCACCCTGTGTATATGTAGTAATTTCTCAAATGAAAAAAATTGAAGGAATAAATAAAGGAGGTAAAACTTTTACCGTAAAAGCGCAACAGCATTAACGTGTATGATCTAACCTACGCGCTTTGATTCTAACCAGTCATATCCCACCTCATTATGAATGATTCAACTCATTCAAAGGCTTAAAGTTATGTGACATAACTTATGTCTCATCCGAGAAAAAAAAATAAAATCATATTCAAATTATTGAATATTTAAAATGAACCTTTTGGACCCGTGTATCTAAATATTTTAACAATATAAGGGAATTTTTCTCGGTATTTGAGAAAATTTCTCTCAAGCAGGCCACTTTTTACGCATTATTTTTTTTCAGATTTTTCAAAATTAACATTTTTTTGTTATTTTTATTTTTTCCTCGCACTCATCATTAATTTTCTATTTAAGGAAGTAATATTTGGCTTCCGAATTATTAAACATTTTATTATATACAAATAGATTGTGAGTTTTTAACACAACTATTATTGATACAAGAGAGTAACGTAATTTCGTAATTATACGAAGTGCCGTTTTAAAATTATGTTTTTTCGCATTTCTTACGAGCAAATATTTTTTGGTGTATATACAGAGGTGGTCACAAGGTTTGAGATATGGTCTGAAAATGCATTTTAGGCCATAGGTTTTTTTTGCAAACGTATTTCCAAGGTGAAGTTAAAGTAAATTAATTAAGTTTAAAATATACAGATATTTTTGAAAATCATGCATATTTTTATTAACTAGAATTTATAAATCTAAAAATAAATATAATTCTATTGTAATTTTGTCATGTTGAAACTGTTCAAACAAGTTTAAGGTAGCTTAAAAACTGTGTCAAGAAATAGTCAATCGATTTTTTTATACGATAAAAATATTTTTTCATTTTGTTCGGTAAATTTTCAGTTTTAAAATCGTGATAATAAATAAGAGACCGGCTGTCCTGGTTTGAGAACACAGTCAATTAATTTGTTAACGAAATTGCTATAAAATAATGTCTTGAGTTTTTTTTTTCTGTTAGAACCCAAAAAAGAGATAAGTTAGATTTATTTTCCGTTTGCCAGTAAAAAACGTAAAAATCCATTTTTGGTGACACTTGGTCGACGACGAATCTAGTAATTCCATTAGGTTGCGGGATTCTTGAATCTTTGGCGGGTCATTAATGCGTTATTAGAATTATTAGACACCGCCTGTCAACTCAGTGGCGCTATAAATGGTCTCGCCTAAGGCCGAGTCTTGTCCATTCAACGAGTGCAAAAAGCTAAAAATGCAGTAAACAGTTGTAGGTACTGTGTGGTCCAAAATCAACCAGAGCCCTTTTTTACACGCATGTTTTATGCTGAAACAGTATAAAAGTACGTGCTCATATTTGCTCCGGCTGATTCATTGTTGGATTCAGTGAACGGACAAACATAACTGACCGTACTTTTTTTATAAATTATAAAAAGATTTTTATAAATTATAAAAATTACGGTCAGTTATGTTTGTTCATATACTGAATCAAACAATGAATCAGCCGCAGTTTGAGCACGCACTTTTATATTGCTTCAGCATAAAAAAGCGTGTAAAAAGTTGGCTTTGGTTGATTTTGGACCACACAGAAAATACGACTGTAAAATTTAACATATAGAATTTTACATATAGAATTATTCTCTCCCGGTATTGTTAAATTTCGCGCCCCAAAGTGGTCTTTCAATATAATTTTTCCTGAAAGAAAGTTAAAGTCTTTCCACTTAAAATCATCTTTTTTTTACTTCAGATATTTTCGGACGCAACAAAAAAAATCTTGGACGTTGATTTGTTCACCCATTCACTGTCTATTTCCTCAATAAAGAAGATTTCCTTTAATCGCTCGACTTAAAACAACATAATTAGACTAATAAAATTGGTTTAAAATTAATATTAGTCGGAACAAAAAAAAGACTCAAAGCTAAAATAAGCTTTTTTTGGACGATTTTTTCTGTGATCATTTTTGATCATTTTCAGAGAGGATTAGGCGACAGGTTGGACAAGTTGAATGAGCCATACGCGAAATAGTGAACACCATTTGAATCGGAACGGGAATGTGAACAACACAACTGTTCAAGTTGATCCCGATATAAATACGCCATGCAGATTCATATCAAAGGTAACAAAAAATTTTACGAATCAACTGTCAAATTTTAAAATATTACGTGCAAAAATTGATTGAATGAATATCATAATGTCCCATTTCAATCAAGTTGTAATTTCACAGTCATAAAATGGGGTAAAGTTTCCTTAATTGCACATGTAAACAGATGCATAATTTATGCAGCATAAAGCTAAAGATAAATGAAATTTTCGACTTTTTGACAGTAAGGTTACTTTGCTAGAAGTGGGACATTATGCTATTCACTTAATAAATTTTTCCGGCAATTACGAAAATATTATTTTTGAATCTAAAAAAAATACAGTTTGACCCTTATTTTTGAATTTTAAAACTTGAAATTTGACCCTTATTTTTGAACTTGAAATTTGACCCTTATTTTTTAATTTGAAAACTTGAAATTTGACCCTTATTTTTGAATTTAAAAACTTGAAATTTGACCCTTCATTAGTTACTGTTTGGCCTTAAGTGGGGTTAAATTACAGCTTGTTTAGCATTATTATTACCGTATTATAATTACATATATTTACAGATTATATATAAGTGTTGTCTTATGAATACTCATCCAATCAAATTTTGCACGTAGATTCCGAATATGCAGAATTATTTTTAAATTTAGAAAGTTGGCCCTTGTCTTTAATTCGGCATATTCGAAATCGTGGTCCATTTTTTCCATAAACATGGAATTTGGGTAGTTTTTTTTCAATTTGTGATTTTAGACGGGGCGATGTTTGATCGAAAATATCAACCAGCCACCGTGGTTTTTACGGTACATGGCGGATCCCCTGACGACCTGTATTGATTTAAGATGGAGGTACACAATTCTCATTTTTGTCCTACTGTACATTGCCAGTTGGGTTATCTTTGGTTTGGTTTATTATATCATTTCACTCATTCATCTCGACTTTGCGTGGCAACAACTTCCAGACGGTAATTTTTTTTCTTTTCCGTCTTTATTTTCAATTACAAAACGGAAAACGCGAATCCTATATAGACACAGGTTTTTTCCGTTTTCTTATTTTGTTCTAATAACTGAAAATATCCTTTTATTTGCTATTTCCGGTTACAGATTATAGATTACTTTTTCTGGGCATGCGATTATTTAGAACCAGAAGTCGTCACTTTGGCACAATTTTACGAGAAGATATTTAAGCATGATGTACAAAAATGAAAACATTCCAAACAATATTTTGTTACACAAATTGAAATTTAACGGCGCACCCGGTGTAGCGTATTTTAAGAATATGTTGCTTCTTTGCAGTTCTTTTCTTTAATATATATTGTATATTCCGCGAGAAATATACATGTTATATTTCGCGAAAGAACCCAAGAATAATAGATAATCATATTTTTTGGAATCAGTGATAGAAATCCTTTCGAACAAGGGGTCTCACGTCGCCATAGGGCGATTTTGTAATTTGACCCTTTTGACCCAAAAAAGGGTCCAATTTCAACTTTTCGATATCAGCGACTATATATTTGGAATCAGTGATAAAAAGTCCTTTGGAACTAGGGGTGTCCCGTCCCCATATGAGGATTTTGTAATTTGACCCTTTTTGACCCAAAAAACTCGTTTTTTAACATATATTCAAGTCTCAAGCTATAGCTATATCATATGATAACCATTATTTTATAGACACGGGTTCGTGGTTACAAAATTGTACAGAAAATGCGGGCTGTTCGAATACGACTTTAGTTTCGTGCTCATTAGACGAATGTTCAACATTGAGTTCGTGTTCGAGCTGTGAACAGACGGCGATTGACTGTTATCAACAGCTCGAAACTTATCGAGCCGACCGAGAGGCCGACACCTGCTTCACCGATATTCATAATTTTACATCTGCTATTTTATTCAGGTAAAAATTTGTCTCAAATGCAGTGGTGTTAAAACGGCGACCGTACAATTAAGTTGGTTATAGGGTATTTTTATACATAACCTAGAAGGGGGTCTGGTCATAAGGTCAAGTTATTTTTTTTTTGCATTAAAGTCAAGTCAGGGTCAATCTTAAAATCATGTATTTTTGAACTGTTTCCCAGCACTAAGGTCTTAAGGGGGAAAAATTTCCGATGGTTATACGGTCAAGTCAGTTTTTTCAAAGTGCATTAAGGTCAAGTCAGTTTTTTGGACTTGACCTTTTAACCAGACCCTCTGTAGGTAACATATGGGTTTTTACATGAATTTTGAGGCCAACAAATATCATTCCATGACCTTATAACCAGCGTGCATTTGACTGAAGTTATTTTTGCATCCTTTATTCCCGTTGTTGTTTATCGAGTGATGTACAGTTGTAAAGCGCCCACACGGTATATTTTTTTATATTTTATATTCAGTTACGAAACCCAAACTACCATTGGATACGGTGGTCGTCATCCAACGGAAAAATGCCCAAGTGCAGTATTTGCCGTTATGGTACAGTCAGTCTTGTCCACTATTATTGATGCATTTGCCATTGGCTGGATCATCGCCAAAATATCCAGGCCAAAAAAACGCGCAGAGGTAAATTTGGATTTATATAACCATCAGTTATGTTAACAAAATCCCGTTAATTCGGTTTCTGCCCACGCCCTACCCAGTTATGTTAAGAAAATTACGGTAATTCGGTTTTTGCCCACGCCCTACCCGGTTATGTTAACCAAATCCCGTTATTTCGTTTTCCGCTCACGCCCAACGCAGTTATGTTAACAAAATATCGTTAATTCGGTTTCTTCTCATGCCCTACCCACTTATGTTAACAAAATTCCATTATTTCGGTTTCTGCACGCGCCCTACTAAGATATTTTAACGCTCGCCAATGCCCAGGGCACATTTTTTTAAATTAATTTTTTTACGCAAGACCTTATAGGTTATAACCACCCCTGTACATGTTATTATTTCAGACTCTGCTCTTCTCGAATAAAGCGGTGATAAATATGCGTGATGGAAAGCTGTGTTTAATGGTGAGGGTGGGAAATCTGCGAAAGTCGGTTTTGGTGGAAGCAACGATACGAATGCAGTTCATTCAAAGTAGAACCACCAAAGAAGGCGAATATATCNCGAATGTTCAACATTGAGTTCGTGTTCGAGCTGTGAACAGACGGCGATTGACTGTTATCAACAGCTCGAAACTTATCGAGCCGACCGAGAGGCCGACACCTGCTTCACCGATATTCATAATTTTACATCTGCTATTTTATTCAGGTAAAAATTTGTCTCAAATACAGCGATGGTCAAACGGCACTACAGGGGGTCTTGTTATAAGGTCACAAGTTGTGACCGTTATGAGGTCAAGTCAGTTTTTTCTGGCACTAAGGTCAAGTCAGCTTTCTTGAGAAGCATTTTTGGTGCAAACAAATATTTCAAATCATGTTTTTTCATGCTTTTGTGTCACACACGGTATATTTTTTTATATTTAATCTTCAGTTACGAAACCCAAACAACCATTGGATACGGTGGTCGTCATCCAACGGAAAAATGCCCAAGTGCAGTATTTGCCGTCATGGTACAGTCAGTCTTGTCCACTATTATTGATGCATTTGCCATTGGCTGGATCATCGCCAAAATATCCAGGCCGAAAAAACGCGCAGAGGTAAATTTGGATGTATATACTGTATATAATATACACCACCAGTTATGTTAACAAAATACCGTTAATTCGGTTTCCGCCCACGCCCTACCCAGTTATGTTAACAAAATTTTGTTAATTCGGTTTCCGCCCACGCCCTACCCAGTTATGTTAACAAATTCTATTATTTCGGTTTCTGCCCGTGTCCTACTCAGTTATGTTAACACTCACCTACGCCCAGGGCAAATTTTTTTATATAAAATCATGTCTTTTTTTTTAACCCAACGCCTTATAAGTTATAACCACACTTGTACATGTTTTAATTTCAGACTCTGCTCTTCTCGAATAAAGCGGTGATAAATATGCGTGATGGAAAGCTGTGTTTAATGGTGAGGGTGGGAAATCTGCGAAAGTCGGTTTTGGTGGAAGCAACGATACGAATGCAGTTCATTCAAAGTAGAACCACCAAAGAAGGCGAATATATCCCATTTGAGCAAATTGACCTTGACATTGACCTCGGGAATGATTCCGACACCATCTTTCTCGTCACACCTCAGATCATTGTTCATCCGATAGACGAAGATTCGGTATGTTTTTACCTTTTTTGAATTAATTAATTCCCTCAAACATTGTAATTACAGGGGTCTGGTTGTAAGGTCAAGTCAGTTTTTTACACTAAGATCAAGTCAGGTTTTTACACTAAGGTCTAGTCAGTTTTTTTATGGCACTAAGGCCAAGTCTGCCTGGAAAAATCATGTCTTTTTGCGCTTTTTTTTCCAACAAAAGATCTTCTTATTTGGGTTGGTTATACGGTCAAGTCATGTGTTTAGTTCTTCAATTTATCACCATAGACTA
>SCLG01000245.1:110606-143155 GCA_004367875.1 Oikopleura albicans
AAAATATCCAGGCCAAAAAAACGCGCAGAGGTAAATTTGGATTTATATAACCATCAGTTATGTTAACAAAATCCCGTTAATTCGGTTTCTGCCCACGCCCTACCCAGTTATGTTAAGAAAATTACGGTAATTCGGTTTTTGCCCACGCCCTACCCGGTTATGTTAACCAAATCCCGTTATTTCGTTTTCCGCTCACGCCCAACGCAGTTATGTTAACAAAATATCGTTAATTCGGTTTCTTCTCATGCCCTACCCACTTATGTTAACAAAATTCCATTATTTCGGTTTCTGCACGCGCCCTACTAAGATATTTTAACGCTCGCCAATGCCCAGGGCACATTTTTTTAAATTAATTTTTTTACGCAAGACCTTATAGGTTATAACCACCCCTGTACATGTTATTATTTCAGACTCTGCTCTTCTCGAATAAAGCGGTGATAAATATGCGTGATGGAAAGCTGTGTTTAATGGTGAGGGTGGGAAATCTGCGAAAGTCGGTTTTGGTGGAAGCAACGATACGAATGCAGTTCATTCAAAGTAGAACCACCAAAGAAGGCGAATATATCCCATTTGAGCAAATTGACCTTGACATTGACCTCGGGAATGATTCCGACACCATCTTTCTCGTCACACCTCAGATCATTGTTCATCCGATAGACGAAGATTCGGTATGTTTTTACCTTTTTTGAATTAATTAATTCCCTTAAACAATGTAATTACAGGGGTCTGGTTGTAACGTCAAGTCAGGTTTTTACACTAAGGTCTAGTCAGTTTTTTTATGGCACTAAGGCCAAGTCTGCCTGGAAAAATCATGTCTTTTTGCGCTTTTTTTTCCAACAAAAGATCTTCTTATTTGGGTTGGTTATACGGTCAAGTCATGTGTTTAGTTCTTCAATTTATCACCATAGACTATGTACTGTAGTACATACGGTTAAAACTGGTAAAATAAAGTAGGGTCATAAATAAATAAATTAACTTAGCCACTATACGAAAAAGGGCCGAGCGACCTGGAAGGGGACAAATGGGAAGTTATAGTTGTGTTGGAGGGTATGGTGGAGGCGACTGGTGGTACAACTCAAGCACGCGTCAGTTATCTGCCCAAAGAAATCGAATGGGGCAATCGATTTAAAAATGTTGTCACAAGAGGGCAGAAAGAAAAAGGTATGTAACAGCCGAGCCAAAAGGGGGGGATCAGACAGTATGGATAAGTGTTAAAGTTTTGATGTCAAAAATGGTGTTTGAAATATTGCTAGTAAAATTTGGCAATAAATTTTTTCTTAGAATTTTATGTACATGTGGGGTTGGTTATAAGGTCACCCATTTGGACCGTTAAAAGCTCAAGTCAGTTTTTTTGCACCAAGGTCAAGTCAGTTTTTTTTTTGCACTAGGGTCAAATCAGTTTTTTTTTGCACTAAGGTCAAGTGAGGTTTTTTTTTGACAAACATGCTTTTAGGAAAAAGTTCTTTTAAAATCATGTCTTTTTAAGCTTTTTTTTGTTGGATGAAAAGCAACTTTTGGTAAATAAGTTGAGGCCTAATAGTTTTTCTAAGGCGAAGTTCTTATGGTGCAATCTTCTGGTGAGTAGTAGAAAAAAAAATAATCATTTCAAATATTTGAATAAAAATCAATCATTACAGACTACAACATAAATCACTATAGTTAGTGAATGAGTATATATTTTTTGTAGATATTATTAGTTTATAGTCTATCCTTTCGATTTATGTTTTAATGGAAAATGATTTCTAGGTTATTAAGTATAACTTTCGTTTGCCCAAATCAGGTTGTGCCCTTTCACGTGAGTATTTGTTTAGGTTATCTGATAAACTTCTCCCACTTTCACGAAACGTACGCGACGAAGAACCCTCCAAAAACTTCGGCGAAAGACATGGCAGCTGAAAGGCACGAACCGGATGATGTCTTTCAGGCACATGGGTCCAAAGACCTTACTTTTACCGATAATAATTCACCCTTTGTCTACCCATTTATTCACCACTTTAGACACCGTTTTTGGCACCGTTTTTCGTCATATTAACTCACATCTAACCGGCACCGCATTTTTTTCCGAAATGAAAATTAACATAAATATTCATAACTTTTGTTCGGCGAAAAACTGCTGTGGCTGTTTAGGTTAGTGTGCATTTAGGTTAACACGGCATCATGACAAACAAACAAGCAAAAATACACTAATTTATTAAACTTACAGGGGGGTTGGTTACTTGTGCCGTTAAGTCAGTTTTTCAGGCACTAAGGTCAAGTCAGTTTTTTTGAGTAGCATGTGCTTTTTGCCAAAAAATCTTGAAAATCATGTCTTTTTAGGTTTTTTTTGGATGATGTACAGGGGGGTTGGTTATAAAGATTGTTTTAATGCATTTAAGGTCAAGTCAGTTTTTAGACCTTGACCTTATAACCAACCTCTTGTAGTGTAATGTGGCACAACGGTCTTTCGGATAAAACGTTTTTTGCAGAAAAAGTTACTCGAATTGCACCAAAAAATTTATTCTTCGAAAAAACATACATGTATGTTTGCATACAAATAGCCGAAACCCTGTAGTTGTTTGAAGTGTTTTCACCCGTTTTAAAAAGAGCACACACATAGAAGAGCACGCAAAGTTTGACGTCGGAGAGTCTGGCGACGAGGACGACACTTCAAGGGAAAAGTCGCCGTCGCCCAAAAAGCCGTCGCCGCGCGTCAGTTTCCCTACAGTTGGGGATACGGTCGCATGACCGGCGCACAGCAGTTAACATTCACAAACACACAAACACCTTCCCGCCCAAATAATCATGTTGAATTTTACCCAAATTCATATTCACGTCAATCAATAAAACAAAACCAAAAAAAAACGTCTGAACAAAGAGAAATCTCCATTCAATGAAAACAAAAAACAAAAAAATCTTGATCAAGCCAGAAAAGTGTTTAACCTCATAATAGTGAAAAAATAGTGAGGTGTTATCCAGAAAGAGAGTAAAAAATATATATTTATATCTATTTAAAATTTCAGCTGCGCACTATCCACCTTTAATCACCGACAAACATGTTACAGGGGGCCGCCAAGTAAGGGACGGTTTCCTGTTTTGAAAAATCGCCCCTTACTTGGCGGCCCCTGTGTATAAATATAATTTATTTACTGATAATCATTATTATTTTCGTTTCCAATTTAGACCAGATAATTATGAATAACTCGGGACGTGCTGTGATTAAAACTAGGGTTGGTTGGTTATAAGGTAAGCCATTTTGACCGTTATAAGGTCAAGTCAGTTTTTTAATGCATTTATGGTCGAGTCAGTTTTTTATACGTTTACCTTATAACCAACCCCTGTTGTAGCGTTTTTTACAAGGGGTAGTACTTATAAGGTCTCGCAGTTTGACCGCTATAAGGTCGAGTTTTTTTTTATTTATTTGGCCTAGTGTGCCAGGGTCATTTATAATAATCTGCTCAACTATACCAGATGTGCACTGTCGATTTAAATGCACATCTGCTCTACTTGAATCATGTTGTAATATTAAAATGTTCAATCTGGTCAAAGTTTTTAAAATTAAAATCTGAGTCTAAAGGAAATATCATATTTATTTATTGTGTGGGAATTGTTTTGTAGATCACCGTTGTGTACTGATTCTCTTATTATCCGGATATATTTATTAATAGCGTTCTTTCTTTATTGTACTATTTAACACTCTTCCAAAAGAAAAATCCGCAGTATATTCTAACAATTGTACTAACAATGTGATAAGGGCCGACAATTGTATTCGAGCTGGTATAAATGTTAGTGAGTATACGGTAAATTTGTGCCAAGTACAATTTAGATACGTTTAAGGGGCACCGTCTGAATCCGGATAANTTAATGAAATCTCACGGGGTCAGTTATAAGGTCCAGTATTATTGCAATTAATTTAATGTCATAACTTATCAGTGATAAGGTCTGTTTATCGAGAATTTTGTACTATGCAATTATAAACTAAGTTTGATACATGTTTTTAGGTAATGTATTTTATGTCCCAAAATGTATGTCCTAAATAACGCTCATGGCAAATGAAAGTGGGTCAATAATGACTAAAAATGAGTTGGGTAAAAACGACTCATGTTTTATAATTATTCTGACTCGCTTTCATTTGCAATGCGCGTTATTACAAAAAAACCCTATTTGCAAATATTAAAATGTTCAATCTGGTCAAAGTTTTTAAAATTAAAATCTGAGTCTAAAGGAAATATCATATTTATTTATTGTGTGGGAATTGTTTTGTAGATCACCGTTGTGTACTGATTCTCTTATTATCCGGATATATTTATTAATAGCGTTCTTTCTTTATTGTACTATTTAACACTCTTCCAAAAGAAAAATCCGCAGTATATTCTAACAATTGTACTAACAATGTGATAAGGGCCGACAATTGTATTCGAGCTGGTATAAATGTTAGTGAGTATACGGTAAATTTGTGCCAAGTACAATTTAGATACATTTAAGGGGCACCGTCTGAATCCGGATAATGTGTTTTCTGTAGAAAGGGTAATCCGCCGCCAATTAATTCCTAAATATAATATAAGCTTTACTATACACATTACATATGTTACATATGATATGTATATAATATACTTATATATAAACTGTCGGCGGATTACCCTTTCTCCAGAAAATATATCCTGATTCCCACGGTAACGTTCAATGGTCTATTAATGTCCATTTTCGGTTTGAAAAGTCTCAAAACGCCCAATGATAATAGGGATATTTATACTACTCAACGTTTTACATGAATTTCCGCCGTTTTTCTTCTATGTTTTCTAGATGGCCAAAGTCGAATTTTTTTCCACACGTCAAAAAACTCGAATATCGCCATCTAGAAAACGCGGGTGAAAAGATGACGGAAATTCATGTAAGACGCCGAGTAGAGAGGCCCTAACTTTAAAGGAAACTTTTTAATTTTTTTGTTAATTCAATTTTCTGCTTCATTATTTCAATTTTATTGTAGTCTATATCAATCGTAGTATAAGGATTAACGTTTATACCAGCTTGATCCATGCTTATGTTTATTATCTCTATGAGCTGTAGATATCATCACAATTATTTTTTTGTTCTTGGGGTCGTCAGTCGTCATGTTAGTGCGATATTTTTTGATTCTGCGGGTTAACATTGCCGTTAACGAAAATCTCTGTCGCGTTAAATCATCACATGAATCATCAGCAGGCAAGCAAAAAAGTGTCGCGTTAACCCGATGAGTCGCTTCGTGAATGCATTCGCAACCTTTTTAGCCGGATCTGAATAAGTATTGCTTTTTTATAGCTTAACCTCTAAACGCACGAAGTGTGTACACTTGATTTACGTTTTTTACCAAGTCTGATTAGGGGTAAAGCAAGCCTTTAATTTAAAAATTCTTTATACTAATTTATCATTATAATAAGAAGAATCGAAAATTCTGTTTTCACCCTCTATTCCGTTTGCATTGCTCTGAAAACGTTTGTCTATCAGAAAATGGGAAGAATGTCCTATTTTTAACGGTCAAATTTGGTATCAGCGAGTCGATGAAGCCGTATCTAATAATTCCAAGGAATCATCGAAATTATTAGACACGACGTTATCGGCCCGCTGGTGCGAAAAAGTGGACCTTTGAGGCATTAAAGCCGTATCTAATAATTCCAAGAAATTATCGAAATTATTAGACACGACCTCATCGGCTCGTTGGCGCCAAAAGTGGACCTCCGAGATGACGAGTCTTACCCAAAGTCAAACAGTACAAATGCATTAAGGCGCCACAATGGAGAACAAATACTGTTTTTTAATATAATCTCTGCCTGTAAATAAGTATTGAAAAAAATTTGTACTGGGATAACTCCGAATAGGGGATAATTCCTGATAGACCGCTTTCGTTTTCTTTAAGTTGGCATCAGTTCATTAAGTATATCATTTCGAAAGCAGGTTGCTACAAAAAAAAGTTAACATATGTAATGTTAACTCGTCCACCCGGGTTTGTCATATTTTGGACCAATCACGCGCGAAATTTATTTAAAAGATTTACACATTTGCCAAAAATATTTCTACGTATTTTTGCAAATGTCAGCAGCGAATTTTTTGACAAAATGGCGATGTTTTTTTTCTAATTCTAAAATCCGGTTTTTATTGAAAAATAATTTTCGCAGGTGTATTTGTAGAAAATTTATTTTGAGTATCTTTATACAAAAATATTTTCACATTTTAATCGATACAAACCGTAAAATGATTTTTTTTTAGAAAATACGCTATTTTTTAGAGTTGATTAACGCATAATTTTTGCATTTTTCAACCCACTTAAACATTTCGAAAAAATCTGATACAGGGGGTTTCTTGTGAACATTACATATAAGGATTTTTGCGGACTTGATTATTCACCGAACTGAACCGGTGCTTATTATTCTTAATTTGTATATAAAAATGTGTGTAATAATTCTATTGTTTCCTAATCTTCTTCTCAGCGTTAACAAATATGTTTATATTCCAAAAAAATAAATATATATCCCTTAATTTCGCACCTGTTAATTTCTACATAAAGGAAATCCGTGTAAGTGGCTTCACGTTGTCCAAACGATTTTTATTTAATTTTCCGTGAAATTGATACTATCAAGTGCTTGCGGCTAATACAGTCCTTGATTCCATAAGGGTCGCTTCCATAGCGGCCGTTTATCCCATAACGGCAGCTTTTTTCCTCAAAAAACGGCCGTTTAACCCCCATAACGGGCGCTTTTTTCGAGAACCGAAACGGCCGTTATGGAATTAAGGACTGTACAGATTTGTGTTTTTAATGACACATATTCCTGCGCTACAAATATGAGTTCTTACTTTACTAGGGCTAGGCACTGTAGACCCATATTTTCACGTTTTTGTCCAATAATTCGTTAGTTTATTTTATTTTGTTTTTCTCATGTCGGAAGTAGAGGTGGTTCGTTATAAGCTCAGGGGCAGATAATGTTATATACAGGGTGCGCAGTTAACCGCCACCCTTCGCGGCCTCTTCAACTGCACTGGGCGTGATCGCTGGAAAATAGTGGGACCCATAACTGGCGGTTAACTGCACATAAGGAAAAATAGTGGCGGTTAACTGCGCACTCTGTTTATACAGTTGGTCTGTTAACGAGTTGACACCTAACAAGTTGACAGTTCGAAACGAAGTTACACTTTTTCGGAGTTTTTTGGCCAAAAGTGACGAAAGGAAGTGACAGTTCGTAACGAGTTGACAGTTTCTGACGAAAAAATCGGAAACGAAAGTGTCAACTCGTTACCACACCAACTGTAGCACAAAAATATAAGAAAAAATATAGACTTACAAATTCCGTTAAAAGTCTATTAAACATTATAAAAAATGTTTCTATAGTTGGGATATATTTGACAATGGCGTGTTATTTTAAATGGCCATTCAATCTTAATATACCGCACACTCTACCCGCTAGAAAATGTTTTAACGATTCAAATTTTGACAGAAAAAAAACTAATAACAATCTGAATTCGTCGAAAACAGAAACAAAATAGCGGCCAAACAAAATTCATTGCCCCTAATTGAAGTCAAATTTTATTGCCTGCGCTACATTGCCAACAAATTTGTATTTTTTTTAATGGTCCATTCATTTATTATTGTTTGAATTTTTGTTGCGGTCTTTTTTGATTTTTTTTTGTTTTGACTTTAGAGAAGTAGAGGTTTTCTTATTTCTCACGTTTGGAGGCTACCATCATTAAATACAGTTGGACTACAGGGGGGTCTGGTTATAAAGTCACAAGGTGTGACCTTTATAAGGTCAAGTCATCTTTTTTGCACTAAGGTCAAGTCATTTTTTTCAAGATAAATCATGTCTTTTTTCACTTTTTTTGGTTTAAATTTAGAACTCGACATATACTTTTAGAACAACACGGGTAAAACACGGGTAATAATTTTTTTATAAAAATCATATCTTTTTTGACTTTTTTCTTGCACTAAGGTTAAGTCATTTTTTGGAGTGCATTAAGGTCAAGTCATTTTTTGGGGCTTGACCTTATAACCAGACCCCCATGTACCGTGTGTATGCCCTTTAACTGTCGTTCAGTTTAGATAAAAAATATATCTGAATTTTAACAGGTAGGAGAAATAGTGTGCGGTTAGTGTAGACTTTTGAATCATGTAACGGAGTGTTTTATATATTTATAGAAATATCTGAAATGAACTATTTAGAATAATTTTTTATTTTTGTATTTCGAACTTTCATCCTCAAAATCTTTGCCGCCACATCAAAGCCCCCCTATGAGTTAAATTACCTTTGACTTACCTCTTGTAGTCCGACTTCAAAGAACAAACAAAATATACAGAAAAACACAAAATTATTGACGAGCCGATTTGGTAGTCAAACATTTTGATTTTTATCTTGAAAAATTATGGCCCAATTTTTCATGCTTACCATGAGACCATTTATTTTCCTACTTGGTATTTCAAAGTCTTTAGGTTTCGTTGTAAAAAGTGTTTCACCCAAAGTTGAATCGAAGTAAAATTGACTTACCAACTACAGGGGATGGTGTTTATAAGGTCTGGCATTTTGACCGTTAAAATGTCAAGTCAGTTTTTGGACTTGACCTTATAAGTTATAAGGTCAATAAAATAAAATCTTGAAAAACAGCTTAAGGACGGGTAGGTAGCGTTGTTTACAAACGTCACTTTCCGGGAAACCGTTATAAAACATGTTTCCTAACATCCGATTCATTATTTCTTTTTTTTATTTAANTGTCGGTAGTCGAGAAGTGCACACAGACATGAACAAATTCATAAAACAAATAAAAAATACTATTAAAGTGCATTTTCGTAATTTCGGGTTTTATTTGTAAACAACGCTACCTACCCGTCCTTAAATCAATCTTTGATAAAAATACTTATTTTGCAAATTCTATAAGCGGTGTGGTTATAAGTTTTAACCACACCGCTTACAGAATTTGCAAAATAAGTATTTTTATCAAAGATTAATTTAAGCTGTTTTTGAAGATTTTATTTTATTGGTAGATGCCAAACCGTCTTTTTAATATTTTACGTTTTTTTCAATATTTGACATTAGTTTAGCTAAAATTAAATTTATATATATTTCGACAATTTTCGACTTGTTCAAAATTTTGATTATTTAGCGGGTGCCAATATGGCCTTGATAATTTCAAAATTTCACGGAAAATGTTTCCTATAAAAAAATTGTCTACTTCTGAAACTAATTTATGCTGCCTCTATTTATTTTTCCCATTGTCCTGTTTTGAAAAAAATGTATTTTAAAATTTTTAATTATACGCTTTTTTTACTCCAAGGCAAACAATCACCATCTGTATATTGATATGTAAAAAAAAAACTACACATAAACACACTAATGGCAGATTTAAGCAATTAAAGTGTAACATTTGGTTATTATTCATGCAGTACCTGATACCATTTGGTTAACCGATGTTTACCAGCTGTTTTTACCACCTCTTTTTTTTCGTGGCAGTGTGGCTTTCTTAGAGATTCTTAATTGTTTTTGTTTGCTGCCGTCGGAGGGCGCTAGAGCCGTTACTCTTTTTTCTTTTATGTTTCTCCCTTATTTTATTGTGAGCCTATCACAAACGACTATATTAATACAGAAACCAAAAACAGATAATTTGTGAAATTTATTTCTTATTTATTTTTTTTACAAAAACAAAAAAAAAATTTATTATGATGATCGAAGACGAGCAGAAAATTGTGAAGGAGTTTCTTTTAGAGATGGACGAAATGGATGGAATTGAGAGACTCATATTCTTTGAGCAATATCTCAAAAAGCTCAGGAGTGAAAGAGAAGACTTCTTTAAGGTAAGATTTTCGAAAAACTTTCAGATTTTTTTAGAGGTCGGCATTTTTTACCGTATTCCGAATTCTCGAGTCATTCACCCGAATTCAACCTCCCTACCATGGATATCTTTCAATATACAGCCCCGACTTTCTTGATGTGCATATTACGTTTCCGAAAAACGTGCACATCAGGGCAGTCGTGCTGGTTGGCCAGACAAGTTTTTAAGTTGGATTTTGGGATTCCAACGGTACATTTTGGGTCGAGGCAAAATTTAGGAATATGCATTTTCATTTAGAAGTTTTAAAATTTAACATTTGGTAGTCTTGGCAGCCTCGTAAATCTTGCTGAAAAAGTGCACATCAAGGCAGTCGTGCACATCAAGAAGGTCGGTTATAACTTTTGAAAATTTAAAGGGTTTCTAACGAGCCTTGAAAAAAATTGGACCAATCGACTATGTTTTTAAGACCTCAAGATTTTTAGGTGTTTGGTTACAGGGGGGTCTGTCTATAACACCCCCTGAAGTGTCCCCTATAACACCTCCTGAAGTGTCCCCTATAACACCTCACGGAAACGAAAGGGTTACCTATAACACCCGACGGAACAAAAATCTCTCGGCAAAGGGGTCCTCTATAACACCTCACAGATTTTTCATATCAAACAAAAAACAATACAAATAGCTCCGATGGTGTTCTAGAAATGCTTACGCACGTTGATATTGAGAGTGGGAAACACCCTACCAAATTGGTAGTACCAATAACATCTTAATTTTCGTTTTATGCACATTGCTATACAGTACTATGCGTATGAAATCTACAGGCGGTATTTCCAAATTCAAAAATTTGGATAACGTGCGAAAAATCGAAAAAAAATCGAAAAAAAATTACTTCTGCAAAAAGGTCTTCATGACGAAGGGGTCGCCTATAACACCCAACGAAAAAAAAAAATCCTGGACGAAGGGGTCTCCTATAACACCCGACGAAAAAAATTTTTTTGCCCAAAGGGGTCGCCTATAACACCTAACGAATCGATTTTTATGCTATAACACCTCACGGATCCACTTTGCCCGTGGGGTGTTATAGACAGACCCCCCTGTATAAGGTCAGCCATTTTGACTGTTATAAGGTCAATTCAATTTTTTGCAACATAAATCATGTCTTTATTGGGGAAGACTTTTTTTAGAACTACAAATGTACTCCAATTGGAGTTTAACGTAATAATATGCTGTCTGGCTTTTTTTTTATAAAATCATGTCTTTTTTACTTTTAAAAACTCATTTTATTCAGGAAACATTAGAGCGTGTTTTATCAACCACGCTGGACATTCCATTCGTCGAGGATTGTCGAAAACTCTACATCAAAACGAAAAAGTCAAAAAAGAGCGGGAAAGTGTTTGGCGCGGCGCTTAACAATTATCAATTGGCGCGCATTCAGCCCCTTATTAACACAATCCGAAATGAAATCTATAAAGAGGGCATCTTCCGGAAGCCGGGTGCCCGAGCGCGACAGAAGGAGTTAAGAGATATGCTGGACGAGGGCAAAGATATTCCGCGTTTCATCAATGTAAATGACGCATGTGACCTTTTGAAGGCGTTTTTGAGAGAATTACCAGATCCGATTTTGCCCGAAGCCCACTTTGACACACATATAGCTATCTCCGACATGTATGATGCAGACGGCGGTGTTAATAAACGCCGCCGTATTGCCACACTCCAAGCTAGGGATGTAAACCACACTTAATAATATGGCGCTTCAGTAATATGACCCTATATCAGTAATATGACTCCCATATTAGTAATATGGTCTTACATTAATAATAGGGTCCTTATATCAGTAATATGAGTCATATTATATGACACCTTTATCAGTAATATAACACCTTTATCAGTAATATGACCCCTATATCAATAATATGACCCCTATATCAGTAATATGACCCCTATATCAGTAATAGTATCCTTATATCAGTAATATGACTTGTATATTGGTAATAATGTATTACTAATAAGCTTCTTAAAACCCTAATGGCTATTATATTGGCCATATGACCCGTAAATCGGTTAAGTGACGCCATAATTGAAATATGAGCCGTCTATTGATAATATGAATCGTCTGTTTTTGTAATATGACTCCATAATTCGTAGTATGACTTTCGTATCGTTTTTATACATCCCGTTTCTTAGCGTTATATTTGTGTTTACCTGACGTTAACCGCATCGCGTTGAGAATGATCCTTCAACTGCTGCACTCAACAGCTCGCATCCAAGACCAGAATAAGATGAATGCAAGTTCGCTAGCTACTGTTTTTCTGCCCGCATTTTTGCCTGCCGTCATCGAGCATGGGTCGACGCAGGCGCGCGAAAAATTAAGCGCACATTTGACTTTTCTGATTCGACACGCGCGAAAAATCCTCATGCCACCGATTGAAATCGTCACACTCGTTCAAAAGTTCTATCCCGATTGCTTGAAGAATATGCCGCCACCGGCAAAATCCAGTCGACCTTTTCGAAAAGCCAAACATCAAAAGGTAAGCTTAAGAATCTTCTCCCAGTGTTACAGGGGGTGATTATAAGGTCAAGTGAGTTTTTTTAACTCAGGTCAAGTCCGTTTTTTTCAACATAAATCATGACTTTTTCACTTTTTTGGGTGTAAATTTAGAACGACACATATACATTTAGAACGATACGGGTAATAATTTTTTTATAGAAATCATGTCTTTTTCACTTTTTTGGATGAAAATTTTCTTTTTAAAACGCATTTTACTAGCTTTACAGGGATGCTGGTTTGACATTTTGACCGTATATACGGTCTTTTTTTAATGAATTTCATGTGACATAATTTTGTTCAGCGATTTTTGAGTTTAAAAATTTATAACTAAAATATTTTTAGCGCGCTGTTGATCGACTAAAAGATGGAATAATAAACTTAATATCGCCCTCGAAAAATCGCCGAACGCCGACAAAAACACCGGGATCAATTTCTCACACACTTCTATTTCGATCAGGTATGTTTTTTAAGGGAATACGGACTGTAGTCAAACATTGTTTCACTTGATTAATTTTTATGACAGTTAGTTAGCTAAATGACGAAAAATAGCCGATTTTCGAGTAAATTTGGAGGACCATAAATGATTCGTAATTGGGTCAAATCACTGACGCGCGCAAATTGTTAATCGGCTTTTTAATAACCATTATTTAGAAACTTGCTTATTTTACGGGTTCCTGACATTAAAATTTTTTGTCTAACAATGAAAAAATTAGGGTCGGCAGATTGGACGTCAAGTCCAAAAGTGCTGGATACGGAATGCCGTTCAAAAAGTGAAAAAGTGCTCAATCGTCAGAGTGCACTAATGGACTCGGACAACGAATTCCCTCATTATCGAACACCGCTCAATTCAGAGTTCAAAAAATTTCACGCGTCCGGGTCAGAGTCGGGATCGATGGGGTCAATGTCAAGGTAATAATTTGTAATAATTAATTTGTTTTTGCCTGGTTTTTAGAAATTATGTCTAGAATAATTTCATAATGGTCTTATGGTCTGAGACATGCATTTTTGGGAAACAATTTATAAAATCATGCCTTTTTATTGTTTTTTTATCTGGTTATAAGGTCGACAGGAGTGACCGTTATAAGGTCAAGTCATTTTTTTTCAAGATAATTTTCAAGAATCATTTTCACGACACGGGTAAAACACGGGTAATAATTTTTTTATAGAAGAAATGTTTTTTCATTTTTTTTGGGTTTGAATTTAGAATGAGACATATGGTCAGAACGACACGGGTAACATTTTTTTTATCGAAATCATGTCTTTTTTTCACTTTTTTGAGTGAAAAAATTGACCCCTACTAAGTAGGGCCTACTTATCAACCCTGCTGGATGTTTTTGGGTAGGGTTTATAACTATACTGTACAGTCTATACATCTTTATTTGTGTCTTAAAAATCTCAATAATAATTTTAGTCTACTATCATCGGCGCCGTCCAATGAGCGCGATGTTTTCGACCACGTGCGGTCGGCCGACGTGCTGAGTCAATTGTCGAGTACGGATTATGTCGACGAGTCCTCCCGCTCCCCGCCAATCGCCACGTGTGAGTTCGCCACGCAGCTCGATGTCGACGAGCAGTTTGATGCGGCCAGTGCGGTCCTATTTCCGGCCGCTTTACCCAGGCCTGACCCGGACACCGTCTCCGAGGACAAAATAAGTGCAAAACTTGATCTCGCACTCGACGCTCTGGCCAATGAAGCAGAAGATGTCGAACAAGATGACGTCGAGCACGAAGATGTCGAACAAAATACTTGTCGAACAAAAATTTCAATGCGGGATTGTTTGGATGAGTCGACACTTGAACCACAATTCAAAATTACATCCATTGCCGACCTTGTACGAATGCGCAAAGAAGAAGCCGCCGAGCTTGAGAAAGGTACGTTTTGTTTGTTTGTTTGTTTGTTTAATTTCATCACAGTAAACATAAATTTAAAAACTCAAGTATGTTGACAGACTAAAGGTCGCTTTTTTTTAGCCCAACGCAAAAATCACTTTTTTTGGAACGAACATTCCGGGAAAACCAAGACAGGTATTGACAAACGGTTTTTGGCATGGAATTGGAAAATGTTAAGGGTGAAATTTTTGAACCGGAACCGAAACCGGAAGTACCGGTTAAACACAAAAACTGCCATAAAAAGTGATTTTTGTGTTGGGCTAAAAAAAGCGACCAAAGTTATTTTTCAATTGACCGAGTATTGCGAAACACGAAGGTCATATTTTCCCTAATTTTTTTCTGATGCATTTAAGGTCAAGTATATTTTATGTCTTATAACCACCTCCAGGAAAGAGTACCGAGCTAACGGCTTATATTCTAGAGAATAATCGTATATCGTATTATGATAATATGAGCTCAGTGAGAAGGCAGTCGTCGCCATTGAAACGGGACAGTCCGACACATCCCTTTTCTCAACGGGACAACATCAAGAAGCAGAAGGTCATGGAAACAAAACCTCCTCTCAAACCAAGTAAGTCAACTTCATTTTATATTTGAACTGGCCATGTATTAATATACAGGGGTCTCACATAAAGGGACACGGTTACCAAAAATATTCAATAATTTTTTGCGCAATTTGGCCGGCCCCTTAGTCTAAAATTCACCCGTGTTTCTTCGAGGTCTTATAGTCACTTTTTGTTATTCAGTTTTCTTAAAAAAAGTCTGTAATAATATTTATTTAGTAATTCGGGCTCGCAATTCTTCGTCTCACCGTCGAGATGGCGTTCGGCGGAATTCTTCAACAAAAATGGGACCCCTCGGCAAAATGAGCATTAAAGTTACAAAGAAGGAAACCATTATTTAAGTTAACGATTTGTGTTAACTTCACTTTCACCGCACTTTCACACCACCCACCAAGATGTATATTTGAGGTATTGGGTAACCATCAAAGACTGGAAGCAAAGAAATGGTTATAAGGCCACCGAAAATTATGCAATTATAAGTCATATTACATTTATTTCATGACACAGCACTGTTTGAGCTGGCAGCTGAGTTTAACCCTTATTGGGCACGACGTTTTTCATGAAAAAATGTTCTAGAATTTAATTATAGATTTTTGTGCATGTCCGGTGTTTTAGATTAATTCCTTTGCTCTTGAATATTTTCACAAAACAAAGTTCTGTGTATTTTATACACGTTTCTGAATGCCGCACAATTCATGTGCGGCGGTAATGCTGACACTTACTCACATTCCCTGTTAAATGTTTTTTGTTGGATCACTAATTAGTCACTATTTTTGGTACACTTGGTCACTATTTAATGACCTGGTCATAATGCATAACAATTGCATTTCCGTCTCAAAAATGTTTCAAATAAATTTCTAGAAAGGGGATGTTTCGGGTCACCTTATGGATGAAAATTGTAAATATAAAATTTCAATGTGTTCAAATTTAATTTGGTAAATTTTGATGTTTTTTTCGGAAAATTTCAAGTCGTGAAATGAGAGCTAATTCACCTTTTCCCATTATTGTTTTTTTATCTTACATGGGATTTCCAAAAATCAGCCTCAATAGCCCTGTGCGCTTTATTGGTGAGAAAAGTCTACCGAAAAAATATTATCAATATCGTCAATAGTTTAGGAATAACCATTATTTGAATTTTCGATTTTTCTTCAAGTTCAAGTCCTTCTCCATATCGACCTAAAATTGAATAAACCCCAATATATTTATATTTTTCTTTTGAACACATTTAAAATTTGTTGTATCCGAGACCACCTTTTTAGGGATTTGTTGTGTTATCCAGCAGAATGCTCAAAATTGAAGGTATAGTTGCCATACTTTGTTCATTCCCAGCTAAAATATTTAGTTGTCACTACTGCCTTCTTTTCTCACATTCCTTTTACTTTTCTTACTGCCTGAGAAAAAAAATAAAAAAATCCTGTTTCTGACTTTTAATTGAGTCTTATTTACCCGGCAACGATTAATTTGCGGAAAATCTGTTTTCGGCATTAAAATATGAAGCGTTGTTTTCAGTTTGCTGAAAATTCCTTTTTCGCAAATCGGTTGGTCCATTTAGTTTAGCAATCTATAAAAAAAAGTGTTGCGCAAGCATTCCAAAGTAATATTTGAACAGCCAAGCCCCGTCACAGCCAAATTGGAATTATTAGACACGGCTCTAGCACCAAAAGGGAACCTCAGTGGTGGCTGGTCTTAGCCTTTCAAGTAACATCCAACTCATTAGTCATCCATTTTATATTATTTTAAGAGTTAGAGTACTTCCAATGGAGACGTTTTTTATTTTAAAAATTGCGTGAATTATCCTAATTTGTCCATTTTTGGATACTTTGAAAAACAATTTTCGCAAAAAAGACGTCCCTTTTGGAGTAAGATCTATTTTACATCCATTTTGCAGGTTGTTTTATGCCCCTCAGCTTAACTTCTATTTTTTTTTAATCTCAAAAAGGTTAGGTTATTATTTATGAATCAGAAACATTTTAGCTAATTTTAGAATTTCGTTCATGTATAAGGCCGCAGGTTATATTGCTCATTTATCATTGTACAAAACAGTTTTCGTAATAATTGTAGGGTTTTGGGGGTAAACATGAGTGAAAGCACGTATGATTACTGCTTAGATCTCGAGAGCATCACAACGTGTTATCTGCCGTAGTTAGTCTTTATTATTATTTATAACATTGCGTGCGGATAGTTAGTCAAGTTCACCAAATAAACATTAAAAAATGGTTTCAAGTAGCCTAGATATTTTGGTTCAGAGCACGATTTTCAAAAGGATACCCAATGAACCCCAGAATAGAAACACCCCTTGAACCGTTTTACGAATATGATCATTGGAAAATGGCTGCCGATTCGTTGGGAAAATTTCAAAAACAGTTCTAAAATTTTCCCTACCGAATCTGCACCCATTTTTGTACTGATCATTTTAATACAAAAAACTTCATGGGGCGTTTTTATACTTGTTTGTGCTCCATTTGCTGGGTATGCTGTTGAACACCGTGCAGGGTTAGGGCGTAATTGAGGCGCAATGGTATTTAAAGTCCTTAACCATTTATCGGAAGCTCATTTATCGGACGCTTACTCATTTATCGGATGCTTTTTTGGACAAAATTGGGTCATTCTAATAAAAAATGACCTCTTTTCTGACGATGCTCATTTATCGGATGCTATTTTCGAGAACCGAAAACGTCCGATAAATGGTTAAGGACTGTATTAAGGTCTTTAAGACAAATGTAATTTTTTTCATGAATGATTGCTTGACGCGTTGAGGCCAAAATAGCCTTAAAATTGAAGATTGGATACAGGGGGGTATGGTTATAAGGTCACAAAAGGTGACCGCTATAAGGTCAAGTCATCTTTTTTGCACTAAGGGCAAGTCATTTTTTTTCCAGCACTAAGGTCAAGTCAATTTTTTTTGAAGTATGTGTTTTGGGAAAAAATCTTTGAAATNGGTTAGGTTATTATTTATGAATAAGAAACATTTTAGCTAATTTTAGAATTTCGTTCATGTATAAGGCCGCAGGTTATATTGCTCATTTATCATTGTACAAAACAGTTTTCGTAATAATTGTAGGGTTTTGGGGGTAAACATGAGTGAAAGCACGTATGATTACTGCTTAGATCTCGAGAGCATCACAACGTGTTATCTGCCGTAGTTAGACTTTATTATTATTTATAACATTGCGTGCGGATAGTTTGTCAAGTTCACCAAATAAACATTCAAAAATGGTTTCAAGTAGCCTAGATATTTTGGTTCAGAGCACGGTTTTTCAAAAGGATACCCAATGACTGGAGAAAACCCCAGAATAAAAACACCCCTTGAACCGTTTTACGAATATGATCAGTGGAAAATGGCTGCCGATTCGTTGGGAAAATTTCGAAAAACAGTTTTCTAAAATTTTCCCTACCGAATCTGCGCCCATTTTTCTAGTTATCATTTTCATACAAAAAAACTTCATGGGGGGTTTTTATACTTGTTTTTGCTCCAATCGTTGGGTATGCTGTTGAACACCGTGCAGGGTTAGGGCGTAATTGAGGCGCAATGGTATTTACAGTCCTTACTCATTTATCGGAAGCTCATTTATCGGACGCTTACTCATTTATCGGATGCTTTTTGGACAAAATGGGGTCATTCTAATAAAAAAATGACCTCTTTTCTGACGATGCTCATTTATAGGACGCTATTTTCGAGAACCGAAAACGTCCGATAAATGGTTAAGGACTGCATTAAGGTCTTGTAGACAAATGTAAATTTTTTTTCATGAATGATTGCTTGACGCGTTGAGGCCAAAATAGCCTTGAAATTGAAGATTGCATACTTCCAGGGTACAGTCCTTACTCATTTATCGGACGCTTTGTCGGCCAAAATGGGGCCATTCTATTAGAAAAAATGCTCTTTTTTGTGACGATGCTTTTTTTTCGGACGCTATTTTCGAGAATCGAAAACGTCCGATAAATGAGTAAGGACTGCTTTATATTTTGAGAAACCATTTTTTTTGTATTAAATTTGGATTTGCAAAACTATCTCGCATTTTCGAAACTTCTACACGTACATTCCGCTATGCTTGATAATATATATTTATATTATCCTTTGAAAATCGTACTATTTGAAATCAAAGATGGCGTTTTTGTAAATTTATGATCATCGATTTGCTATGTGCGTATTATTATCTGTATATTTTGAATATTGATCATGAAAAATCCAAATAAATAAGCTTCGAAGTATTAACCCCCCAAACACGAAGTTGTGAAATTTGTCACAACGCGTTTCAAAAACATGTGTTTTAGCACATTTATGTACAGGAGGGTCTGGTTATAAGGTCACAAAAAGTGACCGCTATAAGGTCAAGTCATCTTTTTTGCACTAAGGTCAAGTCATTTTTTCTTGCACTAAGGTCAAGTCAATTTTTTTTGAAGTATGTGTTTTGGGAAAAAATCTTTGAAATCATGTCTTTTTACGCTTTTTTGGGATGAAGACCTCCCCCCCCACCCGCTCGCACATTTTTCTATAGAAATCATGTCTTTTTACACTTTTTTCTATAAAATAGTGTCTTTTTTAAACATTTTGTAGAGTGAAGACCATAATTTTTTNTGTCACAACGGGTTTCAAAAACATGTGTTTTGGCACATTTATGTATTTTTTCCGGTGATATGCGTTATTTTGATTAGATGACAGACAAAACCCACATAGAGTCAGCAATTGTGTAGCCGTGTTAAAATAAATTTCACGATTTATTGGTTATAAGGTCGGTCATTTCGACTGCTATAAGGTCAAGTCATTTTTTCTAACATAAACCATCTTTTTTTTGGCTTTTTGTTGTGCGAAACTTCACAATTCGTGTTTGGGGATGTGTTGGATAAATGAGTTTGGGAGTTAAAATGTGCATGTCTATTTTATTGCCTGAATGTTCTGTGCAGGGATTTTTTGTGTGTTTCAGTTAACCGTTGAGTAGAAAGCTTGTGCGCCATCGAAAAATTTCACATTTTTTCCGTCTTGATGATAAAAATTAACATACAGTAGTTCTCCATTATAGTCGTCGGACAGGATGACGGCAAATTGGCCATCTTTTGACGCGTAATTTCCCCACTCGTCGGGCCCCTCAGCTATCACCGTCGCATTGGCCTGGACTGTAATGTTTTGGACCGGGACGGGCATATATTTTTGGTTCTTTAGCGCAAAGTTGTAAAAGTTATTTTTTAAGTGGCCGGCGGTGTTGATGACGGGAATCGATTTTTTGCCAGTATTGGTGTTTGGCGCGAAATTAAAGGGCGCCATGTAAATACCATCAATCGAACCATATTGCGGTTCACAGCTAAAAAAAAAAATAAATAATAGTCCTTATCCTCTATTTACAGGGGGTCTGGTTATAAGGTCACAAGGTGTGACTGTTATAAGGTCAAGTGATCTTTTTTGCACTACGGTCAAGTCATTTTTTATAGATAAATCATGTCTTGTTCACTTTTTTGGTGTAATTTTAGAACGACACATACATTTAGGACGACACGGGTAAAAACTACGGGTACAGGGGGGGTTGGTTATAAGGTCAGCTATATGTGTCGTTATAAGGTCAGAAATAATGTCTTTTAACACTTTTCCCCAGCACTAAGGTCTTATTTTGGAAAAAAATCCGGTTAGTTATAAGGTCAAGTTATAGAAATCATGTTCTTTTTTCACTTTTTGTTGGGTTTAAATTTAGAATGGCATGGGAAATATTTTTGTCATAAAATCATGTCTTTTTTCACTCCTTGACATTATAACGAACAACGCCGCGGCGGTACACAACAACTTTTTACAGTTAGGCTTAATTTTGTTTAGTCTTACTCAATTTCAATGTCCGTGGGTTGTCCGCATGCGTTTTCCCACTTCTCTGGGTACTCGAAGGCTAGTTTTCCAGGCCAGACATATGGAATTTTGTACCAGGCCACAAATCGAACGCCATCCTCTTCCCCGTGTCCGTCATATGTATGAATGAAGAATTTATTTGTGGTCGCACTCGCTTTTGTGATAAATGACCCTCCGGCGTTAATCCAGCCGGCCTGGCCCTTCGTCAAAGTTACTTCACATGTAGCGTTTGACGTCATCGGCATTTCATGAACGGCACCGCATGTACCATCCTTAAAAAAGTTTAAAATAGCTTAGCTTGAGTCAGTTGTAAACTCGGGCGGCCTGATTGGCAATACCGTGTCTAATTATTCCAATGGATGACAAAGCTCTGGCCCATGATTAAGAAAATTAAGATAAAATGGAATTATTAGACACGGCCTCGATTACTCACTGGCGCCAAAAGTAGTTCTATAAACGTACTCGTAGGCTTCTGAGTCTTGTTAAGGACGCTTTTGATTGTCGTAATAGGATCGTTCATTATGAAGTGGGGACTGTGTTATATGGTTTTAAAGGTGCACCCACTACTGGCCACTATTCTTAAATTTTGAATTCACAAGACCCGCCAATAATGAATCATTATCGGTTATGAACAAATTATAAAAATGTGTTGGCTGTAATTTTTAAATTTTGAGACTACAGACTGATGTCAATAGACGCGTACGCGCGTGTGACTAAAGGGTGATTTTCGTAAATTTTGCATTCTAATAATATAAATTATTAAACAACGCTAAAGTCTGTCTACAAGGGTCGTTAAACGTTTCTTCCCGAGACTAAACCCTACTTATTTCACCTACAGAAGCCCGACAGACTAAACCGTAATCCATTAATCAAGAATTATTATTATTAGAGCTTTGGGCACCAATAATGGTGAAAGTTTTCATTTTACATTTTTTGTTCCCGCGAAAATGACAAAATTATTTTTTCGAAAATCCGAGAAAAAATCGAACAAATGCTGCACAAATGTTCACGACCGCAAAAAATCTAAAAAGTATACAACTGACAAGTACATTGATAATTTTTATTCTCGTAGAAACCAAATCATGGTCCTTTTAACACGGATTTTTTAAACGAAGTCTCCGTAGTGGAGCAAACCGTCCCTTATGGGTGTAAGAAATTTACAAAACTATTTTATTCATATTGATGATACACAGGGTGCGCCGTTATGTTTCACCCCGTTATGTTTCACTTGTCCCCGCTCGTGCCGTTATGTTTCACTTTTTTCGGAATTTTTTTGTGAAACATAACGGCGCACCCTGTGTAATTTTATTCTCGAAAATGCCGTCTGTACGGTTTATAGTTATTGTTCTTGATCGTTTCGGAGCGATTTCTTGACAAAGACACGCGCTTAATCAACAGCTCTTAATGAGCTTAAAAAAATCGACCCAGTTTTGGCTTATAGGGGGATCGCCAAGTAAGGGTAGGTTTTGTGTTTTTCGATACCTAAATTAGGCGTCGCTACCATTTCCTTACTTGGTGCCCCCGTATGTCCCCTTCACAGATTTTTTTACCACCATAAAAAACAATTTATATTCTCTAATATTCTCTCGCATAAGCCAAACATACCCGCCAATTTTGCGCCGGCCAAACTTCATTATCAGCAGACAATGCACCAAAAATCAGCGGTAGCAATTTCATTTTTTTTTTGTATAAAATATGTTTACTTTATTTTACGAAAAAAAATGATTCCTTGAATATGATGTGTGTTCTATTTTTATATACAGTAAACCTACGCCATAGAATTAATTTGAATTGCTAAAAAAGTTGTTCGGTACATGTAAAACACGACTACAGTATGTTACCTGCCAATCATCGTTTAACGTTCTCCAATCAGCTAGGGCTGAGAAACGACGTAAATAATGATGACTGACTCGTTATGCAAAAATACGCGACGGGTAAAATAAGCCTTGGGTAATTTACGCCCGCAGATTGTACGAACATGGGTAAATACGTTTATCCAAAATTACACAAAAACACGTATTAGTCATCGGTCGCTTAATCAATACAGGCGCCAAATAAGGGTAGTAGTCTCGAAACACTAGGGTTTTGTGTGATGAAGAAGGCTACAATATTACTGGAGGCTGTCATATTGGTGTCTAGACGTGTAATAAGCAGTTACAGACGCCCGCGCTGTAGGCGCGGAGCGTCTGTAACTGAATTACAAGCACGCCTATTGGCTCATGTTTTTTTATAGTCGCCTCCTATTGGCTAGCGTCCCTTAGCCACGCAAACAACTCACCGCGCTGCTTGTAATATGATATTCGAATTTCGAAATAATATCACTTTTGTAATATGAAAACTAATTGGAATTATTAGACACGGCTTCCTTGACTTCGGGGCGCCAAAAGTGGAGATCTAAGATTACAAATGTCCTTCCTTAAAATATGCCTCTCTTTTGGCGCGGCGCAGTCAACTAAGCCGTGTCTAATAATTCCAATTAATCTGCAAATTTCGAAATTTGCGGGCTAGGTTTTTCTCAATTCTTTGAGACAACGAAACATGGAATTTATATAGGCATTTTGTACATTCAAAGGTCATGTCATTTTTGGGCCTCTTATTGGCTTTTGGACTAAATATGTTTTTAAGCATTTAAGGTCACGTTTTTTCGACTTGAACATCATTTCATTCCCTGAATGCTACCAGGTTATCCCTAGAGAACTATTTTACACAAAAGTGGCGTGTAAAAACGTTGCCGCCTGACATTAATATGATTCATAATCTCTTTAGCAAATTACATAGCTGTCAGAGTAGTTCAGGATCAAATTTTAGACGAACAAATTGGTACACGCCGATAACATCGTATTATCAACTTTCCACTTTTCGGGAAGAAATGCGAGGGTAGGCTTTTTGACCGAATACAAATTAAATCAAAAACACATTTTTCAACCATGTGATTTTCTTATTTAACACTTACGGTCCCGTTTTTAATCTCCTGCTGCGGCGCCGACAGTGCTATATCATATAGCCTATATGACACTCCTTCTTTAAACTACCGGTAGGGGATTAGGCCGTGTCTAATTATTCCTTATTTATTAGACATGGTCAATTTAAGGAGTATAATAGGAGGTTTAAAAGCATTAAAACCGGATGTCAAATTCTTTAACAGAAATAATATCTGACTAACAGGGGGGTCTGGTTATAAGGTCATAAGGTGTTATAAGTCGAGTCATGTTTTTTGCATTAAGGTCAAGTCATAGATAAATCATGTCTTTTTTCAATTTTTTGGGTGTAAATTTAGAACGAGACATATACATTTAGAACGACACGGATACAAACACGGTTAATAATTTTTTTATAGAACTCATGTCTTTTTCATTTTTGGGTTCAAATTCAGAACGACAAGGGTAAAAAACACGGGTAATAACTCTTTTTATACAAATCATGTCTTTTTTCATTTTTTTTGGGTGAAGACTTTTTTTGGAGTGCATTTAAGTCCAGTCATTTTTTTGGCATTGACCTGATAACCAGACCCCTTATAAGATATTTTGGCTAATGAACCGAAGTTTAATGTCACATCACTGATGCGAAAAATCGCGAAACTGTCTCGATGACACGTCTCTGAGTTGAAAGTTTGAACACCATGCGATTTTTTTATTAATAGTAGTGAGCTGTGCCGTTTATTTTAAGAAAATTTATTTTCAAAATAGGCAAAATGTCATTTGTTTCGGACCATATGTTCAGTAAATTGCGCAACACCTATATACTCAGTTTAGCAATTTTCATGTAAATCCAAAGTTTAGTTAATAAAAAAACAATTCAATTTCAAAATGTCGCATTTTCATAGAGAAATTATGAATTTGGGTTGTTTTCCGAGGTATGGATACTCGCACATAAAAAGGGGCAGAGGTAGATTCCGAGGGGCAAAATAACTTTTGTTTTCAGAAATAAAATGTAGATAATTTTTATCAATTTAGTTTGCAAACACGCGTTACCTTTTGGACAAAATTGAATCACGTGCAATTTAGTAATAATAATTTATAATAATAGTACATGATTCAAACTTGTATGATTTGTTTTTTTTTGCTTTATTTATGTTGATGTTAATTGTCATAATACCGGTTGAGGTTCATGAAAATCAGCCGAGCGTTTCTAGTATTCCGTGTCGGCATATTTTAAGATAATATAAAGACCAGTTTTCTCTTTTTATTTCAAACTAGGGTGCCACTCCTTTCTCCCCACTCTATAAATGCGTCTCTACGTAAAGAATAACATGAAACTCAACCGGTAGTTAAAAATAAAAAGGGATAATTGGTTTTTATATCATCTTAAAATATGCAGACACGGAATACTAGAAACGCTCGGCCGATTTTCATGAGGCTAAACCTGTACTGGTTTAGTCTCATGAAAATCGGCTGCGCGTTTCTAGTGTACGGTGTCGGCATATTTTAAAATGATATTGGCCAATAGCAGCACTCCATTGCAAGAAAAAAAAAAGAAAATTGCTCTATTCTAGAAACTCTCAGCCGATTTTCATGAGGCTAAACCTGTAGTATACCATGTATTTTAAGATTATATAAAGACCAATTTTCCCAGTTTTATTTTTAACTGGGGTGCCCTCCTTTCCCTCCTCTTTATAAACTCGTCATTTACAAAAAGGGAGAAACGAGGGGCACCCCAAATCTGAATAAAAAAGGGAAAAATTGGTCTTTATATCATCTTAAAATATGCCGACACGGTATACTAGAAACGCTCGGCCGGTTTTCATAAAACTCAACCGGTACAATGAAATTAATGAAAATAATTAATTAATGAATCGAAAGGATACCAGAAGCGCGAAGGTGGATAATTATTCACAAAAGGTCTAAACAGAAGAAAATGAGATGCTAATAGACATTTGTATAGTTCAATTTGGACCTTCTTCAAGGTTTCAATAATAGTATACCGTGTCGGCATATTTTTAGATGATATAAAGACCAATTTTCCCCTTTTTATTTGGAACTTTGATTTTTATAAAAATTTAAAATAGAGCCACAATTTTAGAATTTTCAGACTAATCGGAATTACTAGACACGGTTTCGCCGACTAAACAGCGTTTTTGAGCAATAAAGAAGAAAATAAAAATATATTATAATATAATACGGCTCTAAGTAGGGCCGTAAACTTTTTATAAAGTCTTCCTGGATTGCTATGAGAATAATCTGTCACAATTATTGTGTCAAATCTAATATTTCGATCTTCAATAATATTTGAAGATCAATATCTAATAAAGATCTAAATCGTCGGTACAATTTTTGTATCAAACTTTCACGGTAAAGAACAATAGCCATAAAATTGTAGCTTTCTCATAAAAAGGTACTGCTCAAGAAAAAAGGAAATCAAATTACGGAAAAAGTTAACATTTAATATTTTTTTTTGGTTATTTCAGGAAGTTTACAGAGAAGGAAAAATGTTCAGCAGCATTTGAACAAATGCTGCATTATAAAGAAAGAGCAAAATTGTTTATCAAACAGCAAGGTAAGATATTAATAAATTTATAAGAAACAAAAATGTAACATGGAATTCACAGCAAAAGAAGAAATTCATTTATCGAGAAG
The DNA here is from genome assembly GCA_004367875.1 of Oikopleura albicans. Taxonomy (NCBI): domain Eukaryota; kingdom Metazoa; phylum Chordata; class Appendicularia; order Copelata; family Oikopleuridae; genus Oikopleura; species Oikopleura albicans. The sequence goes on from SCLG01000245.1 coordinate 136,773, forward strand.
AAAGGGCCTTTCGGAAGGTTTGTATAAAAAGCATTCTCTTCATGTTGATTTGAAACAAAATTGAAAAATTTTTTTTTGTTAAATTAATGTCTTTTTCACAGTAATACCGGCCTTACTCCCATAAAGGACGTTTTCGGTTCTCGAACAAAGCGTTTGTCGAAAATTAATTTGAATTTCAAATCATTTTTCAACTTTGTTTTAAATTGAGATTTCCACGAAACAGTCACTGTCTCCAATTTCTCCATTAGAGGGTTTTAATCGAATATTTTTGATCGTACAGAGGGTCTCGTTATAAGGTCACAAGGTGTGACTGTTATAAGGTCAAGTTAGTTTTTTGAACTAAGCTAAAGGCAGTTTTTTCTGGCACTAAGGTCAAGTCAGCTTTTTTGAGAAGCATGTTTTTGGGGACAAATTGACTTACTCAAAGTTAAAAACTGCACTTCCGTTTTTAACCTGTTACGCTCCCGATAGTGCCATATGACAATATGAAACTAAAGATTCAGGCCGTGTCTAATTATTCCAAAGTTTAAAAATCAACATGCGTTTAGTTATTGGAACTTTTAGATACGGCAAATTGTTTGTATAAAGGTATCAAAACCGGTAACCGGATGTCAATATCCGGTCAATCGAAAACAAACATAGCAAAATTAACTGTTATAAGCTAATCAAGCGAATATAAAAACCCGATCAGGGATAACTCTTCTCAATTTTGAGCCATTAATACCGGTTGAGTTTCATGAAAATCGGCCGAGCGTTTCTAGTTTACTGTGTCGGTATATTTTAAGATAATATAAAGACCAATTTTCTTTTTATTTTGAACTAGGCTGTTCCAGTTCCAAATAAAAAGGGAAACAAATGTTCAAATAGTCTTAATATCACCTTAAAATATGCCTACTAGAAACGCTCGGCCGATTTTCATGAAACTCATCCGGTAATAGCCCATTATCTAAATTAATGAAAGTAGTGTCATATGGCACTGTCCGGAGCGCAAGAGTTAAGTCGGTCTTACAATGTTTTAAGGTCAATTTGGATGATTGCAAATCTACCCTAGATTCCATTTCCACAAATAGTGGTTATATTTTTTTAATGCCTAACATGGGCTATTGAAATTGACCGGGCCATAATTGGCGAGCTATTCACACAATGCAATTCATGCAATTATCATCCGGTTGTCTTTTGATCTGGCTATCAAATGAAACATACGGTAATTTGGTATGAAATATACATTTACAAAGAGAAATCTCATAAAGAAAGAAATTGCCAAAAGAGAAAGTGTGAGATTATTGATGATTTCAGAGACCATCTGCAAAACGAGCCAGTATTTGGAATTTGGTAAACTCAGTTCGCAATTTTTAAAGGCATAATAAAAGAAAAGTAGACTACGCTGTGTATGCCGGTTGAGTTTCATGAAAATTTGCCGAGCGTTTCTAGTATACCGTATCGGCATATTTTAAGATTATATAAAGACCATTTTTCCCCTTTGTATTTGGAACTGGGGTGCCCCTGCTTTCTAATAAGAGGGGATAAAGGAGGGCACCCCCGTTCAAAATTAAAAAAGGGAAATTGGTCTTTATATCATCTTAAAATATGCCGACACGATATACTAGAAACGCGCGGCCGATTTTCATGAAACTCAACCGGTAGATGCGAAACTTTGAGGGAAAATATGGCACAAAACCATAAACTTATAATTCTTGGAGCATAGACTACCCAACTATGCTGCATAGTGGAGTCAAATAATTGGACTACGCAAATTCAATGTTTTACTTTCCCGAAAATTAACGTGTGCCCGGAGTTGTGGGACAAACGTTGTCTCAAAGGTTTACCAACTAAGAGTTATTCCTGGTATGGAGTACTTTTTTTTGGTGAAATGATTTTACAACCCAGGTCTGCTTTGAGAAAAAATCTGTGTTATATGCCGAATGATTAAAGTCCGTCAGTCTGGAAACCGACACACGGTACAGACAAGTCAAATGTCTTTTAGAGAAATCTATCCGAATTGTTCACCTATAAAGTTTAAGTTTCTCCAGGTTTTTGTGGTTCAAGGTGCCGTTTAGCGCATTTTTTCTCTCTAGCGCCGAAATTTACTATTATTGGAGTCGACTCATTCAAAAAGTACCTCGTAAAATAACGTGAAGAAGTCTGAAATCTCCCTGAAATAAAAAAAGTCCTTTATGTCTGCGGACTATAAATTTTAGAAATAATTATAGAAATAATTAATTATAATAGCCGAATGTTTTCTTACTGGCGATTTTTGAACTATTAGCTTTTCTTTTATAATTAGCTCTAATTTCGTTAGTTCCGAAGCACACTATCGAGCAAATCAACTTAACAAAGATATTTGTTTTATTTTGTATTTTAGTCGCAAAGGACGATTTAATTTTGAGATAAAACCGAAAGACTAATTTTTTCTTGTACTACAGGGAGGTTGGTTATAAGGTCTGAGAGCAAACGAACCGCTAATGGATCAACTTACAATGCACCGGTAAAACCGGCATTATTAATGATCAAGAATAAAGTCCCCGGACATAAATAAGTTTAAATCTACAGTAGTATTTTTGACAGAGTTTTGACTTATGATATTATTGTTCCCAGTATAGTTCAAAAGTAATTGATAGGCTATAAAACACATTAGTCAGGCGGTACGTTAAAGAAAAAGATAGAGAAATTTTAACACTATAATATTTTTGATCACACAGAAAAATAACACCATAATAATTAATTATGGTAAGAGCTTCATGTAATAGAACAAATATCTGGATCAAATGGAAAATACAGCACATAAATCCGTGTAAGTATGTGATGGTTTTTGGAGAGAATTTGATATGGCTACAAATTTTCATTTATTCTCAGTAAATGTACCACACATCCCAGTTGTCATTTTCATCAAAGTATACCGACTCTATTGTCGGACATACAGGGGGGGTTGGTTATAAGGTCAGCCATTTGTGCCGTTATAAGGTCAAGTCAGTTTATAAGGTCAAGTCAGTTTATAAGGTCAAGTCAGATATATAAGTAGTATAATTACTATGACATCCCATAAGACACTTAAAAGTAAAAAAGAAATTCTGGTGATAGAAGCTAAGTTTATTCAAATTTTGCTATGCAGAGGGTAATAATGAGTTCAGGTACTTAAAAAACAAGTACCGGACTGTTCTCTCACCCTGTTAATCAGGAAGCCGTTAGGTCTTGAACCGGAAACAGTAAGGGCGCTCTGACATAATGCCCCGTTGCTTACTGTGAATTATGCTATTCAGTTAAAATCTGTAAATTACATAAAAAAAACTCCCAATAATGCTGATATTTTTAGTTTCCAAATCAAACGTAATACGTGTTGAAACAGGTAATCTGATGTAGAAATTATGTCAGAGATGAAGTCTGAAGGAAGCGCTTCATCTGTCTTAACTCGCAGGGGGAAGTGTGTGCATATATGCACACGACTTGGTTTTTCGTCGATTTAAGGCCGCGGAGGCCCCGTAGGGCAGAATTGGTATTGCTGACCCCCCTCAACTTTTCGAGAAAATTCCATTGGCTGTATTTTTTTTTTGCGTATGTTGGATATTTCAAACAGCTCTCTAGGGGGCCCGAATCAATTTTTTAATAATTAGATCGACGTAGTTTGACGAGCTTTACAACTTGGCTTTACCAGTTTTACCAGAATTATTGCGAATTATTTTGAATTGTTAAGTGTGTGCATACGTGCACACAATTTCCCCCTACGGGTGATCAAAAAGTCTTTCCCCTGAGACTTAAAAGACTCACCTGGCCACTTTTAGATACAAATTTTTGTTTCCATATCTCAATTTCTAAATTGAAATCTCTCATGAGATCGCATTTAAGTGGGAACTTCTGAGTCTACCAAATTCTCAAAAATGCTCATAATGGTATAATTTACGAAATTGATACCATTCATGGGCGATGGAAATTTTAGATCAATGCCTAATGTTTAAAAGATCCGTCAAAAATATTTCGGTTACTATAAACCCTCTATTGGCAGTAGTTATTTGGAGTAGCGTTAGCACAAAAGTCTGACTAATTCACGGATGAAACGATATGGTACCAATTGAGTACTACCAAATATCAATTTTTGACACTGTTTGGATCTGAATATACCTTTTCTTATCGCCAAATTCGGTGATAATAAAATATTTTTTGTTAAGAGTCCAAACAGTGACAAAAAACGTTTGTTGTGTTTAGGCCGCCCACTCGGAATTTTGCACTCTAACAGGGAAAAAATCTATCACGCTCTCGCAGCGTTTATTTTGCATGTACAGGGGGGTTGGTCAGTTTTTTTGCACTAAGGTCAAGTCAGTTTTTTCAGGCACTAAGGTCAAGTCAATTTTTTTGAGTAGAATGCTTTTTAGGAAAATTCTTTTAACATTATGTCTTTTTACGTTTTTTAATGAAGACCATTTGTCTAGAGTGAAGACCATAATTTTTTGGGGAAAATCAAATTAATAAAAAATTCTGTTTTTTTCCTAGGACTTAGGTTACCTAAGTTAGGTCTTAATATGGAAAAAAAAATAATGGTTGGTTATAAGGCTAAGTCAGTTTTTTAAAGTGAATTAAGGTCAAGTCAGCTCTTTAGACCTTGACCTTATAACCAACCCCCAGTATTATTTCGTATGTTTATTTTCGTAAATTCTAATAATTTTTCCGTTCGAAGTTATCTTAGACAAATTGATCTTGTATAACTGTTAATTGATAACATTTTCATATTTCGCCTACGCACAGCGTAATTATCTTCATTTATTTTTTATGCATGATAACTACGCAGGGCCCCTACGGCAGGGGTTATTTTCAGTCCCATCACGTTGTTTTTCATTCATTTAATTAATTAATTCACTTTAATTAATTTAATTTAATTTAATAAATTCAATTTTTTCCGTGCAGAATGTAAAATTTAAAGTGGGTCTGATGTATTATACAGTTGATGCGCCCACAACGCGACAGCCCACAACGCGACAGTGCGCCTACAACGCGACAGCTTTTGGTCAAATGGAAAGTGCGCGCACAACGCGACACCTCACAACGCGACACTTTTATATAGAAAAAAGTCATTTTTTTGTAAAAAAAAACATAATTTGAAATTATATTCAATATAAATTTATGACTTTTTTTGCGAATCTGAATTTAGTTTATAAACTTTTAGTATGGTCAGAAGCTAGAATTGTTTAAATTTCGTGTTTTGGTTCATCATTTTTGTCATAAAATCAAAAATAGATGTTCCTAGATCAGCTATGATAAATGTTAATGCTAATTTCAAAATTTAAATCATCGTTTCAGAAAACGCGAAATTTTTGACACTAACAATTTAATGTTCAAGTACTTGGTTAGGTAGATTTTTCTCACGTACAAATTATAACTCGAATTATTGGTCATCCTCACCAAGGTTTCCAAGATCCCATAATTTTAAATCATTTGTAGCATTTTTAAAATTTGCTCTGTCATATTTTTATTAATAAACACGCAAAAAAAACTTAAAAATGTGCACGCGAGCGGCTCGCCCAACGACAAAAAAACTAACATGTTTAAGTGAAACTTTATTGGATTAAATTAAAAAAACGCTTTATTTTTTATTAAAATTTGGCGTATTTGAATGTTTTGTAATATATGAAAACAGTATACATTTTATACTATACAAACACGATAGTATATCTTGTAATGCATTTAGTGATTGTTATGCGCACAACGCGACAGTGCGCCCACAACGCGACAGTGCGCTCACAACGCGACAGCTTTTGGCCAAGTGAAAGTGTCGCGTTGTGGGCGCATCAACTGTATATATAGACTATATAATATAATATAGTTATATAATTTTAAAGAAATCAGCCGTATATTTCTTTATTTTGAAAACTAATCAATTTTAAAGTTCAGAATAAAGTTAGCGGAAATCATATATAATTCATGTTTATTTCAGTAAAGCCGTTAACATATCGGTCGAAATACTATGTGTATCAAGCGAAGATTTACGAATTTTTGGAGCGGCCGACATGGAATACAATGTTTGGAACCATCGCCTACATTTATCACATATGTTCGTAAGTTTGAGAAAAGGAAGTAAACTTGCAAAAATAATTGGCCCGAAAAGTTTTAAAAATAATTTTGTAAACTAAATGTGTAGGCCAAACCCTAGTAGCGTGTGTTTTGATTGGTTTGCCTCTTTGTGTCACGTGGTAATTCGTAGTAGTCAACAAATAAGGAACCGTTAGGGTGATCGGTCAATTCGAGGGATTTTTCTAAAAAAATTATAGAAATCATGTTTTTTATACCTTATAGAATTGTTTTATAGAAATTTTTTTCATTTTTTTTTGGGTTTTAATTTAGAACTCGACATATACGTTTAGAACGACACGGGTAAAACACGGGTAATCATTTTAGGA